>JANAWD010000839.1:0-15022 GCA_027627245.1 Meripilus lineatus | reverse complement strand
ACAGCCATGAAAATGGCTTGTACTAGCTAATTACACTTCCCCCAAGGAAGTAGGAAATCAAATCATCTCTAAGGAAGTGGGATGGGGGAGGGAATTGTCCTCTGTAATGTATAGTATAGTCTATGAATGAACATGAGGGGAGCGATTGGAGCACGGAGGAATAAGACAAAAAGTACGTTCTTGAGGCTTTTTTCGATGAATGAGCCCCTACACTGTGGTAGAGTCGGGCAAGTTGGCGTCAATCCGACAGACGTGTCGTAGACTCCGAAATGGGAAGTGGATTGAAAATGTTGGAACAGCGGGGTTGAATGAAGACGAATCAGAAGATGCAATATTGATTGGGAAGGACAGATGAAGTGAGGTGTGTTTAGTGCCTCTGAAGGATTTTTTCGGCGGGGCTGTATGCGTGATGATCGCGTGCGGGTGGAAGAGGGATTGAGTCAGTAGTCACGAGAGGGACGTTGGCGACAATGGCATACACGGATAAAACCTTCCACAGGTATCCTCCATGGTGTCCCGTCCTTCATTTCCCTGCTCCCTGAACTACTAGCATGGTCGCGGTGTGACAGCAATGGCTGATTTAGCACCGTGGGATCTCGGGGCTTGCACAGTTTGAATCAGTAGCAACGGGAGGAAGAATGTGTGTCAATGGTTCAAAAGTGGTAGGGAGGTAGCCGGGCCACGTTGTAGAGGTACCTGTGTAGGTCCCGAATGGATACGCCGCTTCCGCGGCTGTGAATCTCGGGGATGAATTTCTCCAATAAACTCCTCTGCGAGGGGTCTCCGGAATCGTCGACGTTCTTTTTGCCCCAGATGACCTCTACAGAAGTCAAACGTGGGAACCTCTGACTCGTAAGAGTGTCGTCGACCGCCGCCCAGAACGCCTCCGTCTGCTGGGAGAACAATACCGATGCCTTTGAACCGGAGGCGAATCTGATGACACGGAGGGATGCTGGAAGATAGGCGAGAATGGGTTCTAAAAATTGCAGAACGTTCCTTGAGTCAATTTCTTCTTCAGTCGCGTCGTGCAAGTGGGTGGGTATAGTTATTGTAAATCGTTGGAGTTTGTCGCATGCTCCTAAAGATGGCACCCCTGGACAAAATCAAATCATGAGACTAAGCAGGCAAGTAAAGTCGGTACTACTTACACTGCTGCGTGGGAGGACCTTCACCAATGCTCCATAGCATCAAGGTCATGGACCTCAGTGTCCCTCCGCATCGCAACAACAATGAATTGAGTAAATCGAAATCGAATTGCTCGTCTCTATTGGGGGGTGAACAGTTTCAACAACGAGGAAAATGCCGTTTATATGGGGCCGAAACAAACAGGCAGTATAGATCAACGATGTTCAAGGTATCAGGTTCATTGCTTGGGGTCTAACAATAAGAGACTCTAACTGAGTACGGAGGTGAGGGGAGTATCATGCATTGCAAAGGTGAACAACAGCTATCACAGCAGTGACGCGTCGCCGGTGTGCTAGAAGGAGTGGGCGGTGTTGACTCGTTCCGTTAGTCGTTGACGATGAAAGCGGTCGCGACGGAGTCGTGAGTCACAGATCTGATGGCGAACCTGGCGCTTCGTTTCAAAATTACTAGTTTGGGGTGTATTTGTTTCAAACNANCTGCGTCGCAGATTCTGCAAAAAATTATGCAAGGCAACCATGCTATACTTCGTCACGAGTGGCCATTTGACGACACCATCCACTTGACGAGCGTCCAAACATGCAGAGTACAATGAACCAAATTGGAAGATGTGACGTAGTCAGGGTCGAGGCGGGTATCGGGAGTCATTGCTCAATGCGGCATGTGTCCGAAGAGGAGTAGAGGAACGTATAACGAAGACGGATGCGAAAAGCGACCAACCACTGCGGGATGTTATCTCTGATTATCCCCGACGTCGACAGGANGNTTGACAAGGTTTGAGTAGAGGTCGTCCACGAACGAGCGGGAGGTGGGATCGAGGGCTCAAATGGAGGATGGGCTGACGTAAGAAGGAGGACCACTGGGTCGAAAATGAGCCATCTCGAGTAGAGGCTCGATTGAAGTTTGGAGTCTGGGTATATATTGGATCCCTTGAGAGGAAGGGACCACGAAATGAAATGGCGAGGGGAGTTAGGAGGTGATGGAGGAGGATGGGGGCTGCAAGGATATTAAGGGTTGATTTGTTGGAAAATCGGGCGATGCCGATGTTTTACTCTCCTGGTACTATCTCCGTGGGGTCCTCAGTATCGGAGCCGACGTCATCAAGTCATTCTCGACTCGAAGAGAGTTCATTCTGTTAGGATGTCGTGCGAGAGGGAATATGAGGAAGAACGGAGAGTATGGGAGACTGTCGAATCATGGGGAACGGGTGGCTGGCGTAACTGGAAACATGATTTAGTGACTCTTCTCGAAGGAGCACCTGGGCACCAGGAAATGGCGATATGAGTTCTTCCAAGCCATACGATTGCGTGTTGCCAACTCAATGGAGTCCTTAGAGACAGGATACACCACATCGTAGGTTTCACCGCACCACAAGATCCCTATATCGTAGAGTTTGGGGATAAATTTCTTGAACACGCCTTTCATCGACAGCTTGTACAAAATATCGACGAAGGGCTTCTGCTTTGGTCGTCCCCGCTCAACTTCTTGCGTAGGCCTCCGCATCGGCCCAACCGCGGTATCTTCCCATGAGTCCTCCATCCATGCGAGCTCGACGTAGGTGAGGTATGTAAGCTTCGAATTCGCGAAAATGCGATCAAAGGCCTCCCAGAAACCTTTATGTTCGACGGTGAACATCGCTGATGACCTTACAGAGAACTTCAAGACGACACTACAGAGTGAGGCCGGTAGACGGGGAAAAAGGTATTGAAGATACTGCAGTGTACCTTTACCAATGGTCCCGGTTCTTCCGTTCGCACCAACGACTACATCTAGATCTTGTAGTACGTTACACATTGCGATTGGAGGAATCCCTAGATGTGCATAAGACCGAGTATACCATCACATAGATGCCACTCACAGGCAGTTCGGGAGATAGGTCCATCAGCGCTGGGAAGCACTAATCGAATGAACCTCAGGGATCCTGCACATTGCAACAGGAAATTGTTGAGATAGCTCGGTGATGTGACAGGAGACAGGTCATCCCAGCTAAGGGACAGCACACGCAGGGAGTGGTACCGATGCGATCTTGTAAGCCACTGAAACAAACTGCCGTTGCAGTTCCCGAACAAATCGGCGATTTGGATGTCCATGACCATGGTGATTGGATTTAGGGCGTTTTCACCGATATTGCGGCAATACAGAGAACCAAACCTTGGTGTCCTCGTATCCCGGTTACGCCGGAAAATCGCCAATTTCTCCAGTCGAGGGAATCTATTCAGCAAACGGGTAATCTCTTGTAGAGACCAAGGATCCAAATTTTCGAGGACAAGAGATTTGACAAAGTTGAATCGTGCTGCGATAGCAAAAAAGAGAGGATGGACGGCAGGAATTTCATGATATTCGAGGTGGTGGAGATTTGGAAGATGCTGAGGAAGAACCCGATGAGCCGTATAGATCCAATCGTCATGTTGAAAGTTTGGATTAATCATGAGGTATCGGACATATTGCCCGAGAAATGGGTTGTGTGTAATGGCTTCCATGAAGCTAATGGCCTTTCGTTTGGAGGTCAATTTGACATCTTCATAGAGATAGATACGGGATTTGGGGACCCAACGACGGCAAACAAGGAGACACGAGAGCAATATCATTCTTCGCTGGTCTCTGTTCCATGTGGTATCGAGAGGTGAAGAGCCAACAAACCCAATGATGATTTCGCAGATCTCGCAGGGAAGCCTTGGTATCGGCCTCCGACGACCTCTAAAAGGGTGCATACTGGTGTAGAGGAGGTGGAGAATGCGAACAGACAAGTCGAAGTAGAAGATGGGGAATGATGACGGGGAGAGATTGGAACTCCTTGTTCATATGAAGATCTGCGAGACTATGAGTCAAGAAATATACAGATACGTGGCGTTATGGAAGCTCACCAACCGAACCCCCCGCTGTGAGAGTCTCTGAGGACTTTGGGACCGATCATAGCCTCGTCATTAACAGGGACAAGTCCGCATTGTCATATGTGGTGGCGGACACATTTGCGGAAGAAATCGGCGAGAAGAAGTCAAACCGATCTGGCTGTGGAGGCCTAGGGTGAATTTCAGGAATTTCGAACGAAAGTGGACCGATCATGTCAGTCGTGAGTTCGTGCCGATTGCCTTACTAGCCTCGCATCCGGTGCCAAATAGCATAGCCTTGCCAGCTCAGTGTTCAATGTTCAATACTTTAGTGCCCTCTATGACTTGGAAGAAACGAAAGGTAGTAGGCTCACCAAGCGAACACGATATTCCGCATAGTATTGACGAACAAGCAGTTCCAGCAAGTTGCGTAGCAGATTTCATGGAAGAGACCTCACCTCACGCTGAATCCATTCGCCTGCTCCTCCTGCTAGTCAACGGCAACGCGCCAATGAAGCTTAATGAAGACTCTCACAGCACGGGTTTGCCCAAGGATACCCCTGTAGACTATATCAAATAGTTCTCCCAGTCTCTCACTGTCAACTTATCCCTGCGCTCCTCATGCGGCCGACGATAGCCCTCTAGAGGGCAAATTCGTCTCGCCTGTGCTATTCACCCATACCTGGGTTCTTCTTCCCGTGCTATGAATCCAAGTCTTTGTCGATGTCCAATCAAACGAGAGAAATTTGTGCGTGTCACAAAGAAGGCAGTGCTTCACTCCGCGCGACGAGAGGAGAGAAAAATGGCGAAGAGGACTCGAAACCAGATCAAGGTTATACAGTATGATCGTGAATTGAATTGCGGGATGAGCTCGAAAACAAGAATCGAGGAAACGGACGGACAAGGGACGAAGAATAAATAAACAATCGTGGGAAAGTGTTGGTCAACATGCCATCACATCGATCAACAGGAGCCAACACCTGCCTCACCCACAAGTGTCGTCGTTGTTGCCCACTGAGGTGAGGGATCCCGATGCACTCCATATCACTTAACACTGATCCCCCAGGACCGCGTTCAAGTTGGCATGTAGCAGAGATTCCAACTCTGTCACGCGACGAGGCTCCATTTGCGACTTGGTGAACACGCAGGCTAGGAATGTAATTCACGTGTTGTCTCTCATTGGGCCTTTCAACATTGTCATTTTTGGTCCACATGGCCACCGGTCTCTCATATTGAGGGTTTCATATTTATCGTCATCCCCCAAAATCACACTGATCACGCAACTTAGGGTCCCTGAAGAGCTGTCAGGAGGATATGGCAGTGAACGTGGGTCGAGAGCCGTCCATCTTCTTTTGTGCCAGTCCCTGATGGGCAAACGCTGTCAAACCGTCTCACGGAGTCATCGCCCTTCTGATAATACCTTATTCGCTGAAGTCCCCTGCACCCTGCGCTCCAAATAGCATCGCCAGCATCGCCATCATCTATCGAAGGCGCTTCCCGGTTCACCCAATGAGGGCTTGAATAGACCCCATCTTTCCAATTCCCCCAATACTCCTATCTGGTTCGTGGCATCCATTATATGTGGGACCTGTTATTGTTGTGCTGGATACGGTCATAGGCTTCCCCCCGTCTCCGCCGCCCTAAGAGGGGTCCCATGATGAGGATCCATTTTGATGAGAAGGTCAACACGTAGGATTGGTAGGAGGAGCATTGTATTCAAACGAGTGCCCTCCGTACTACGATCGGCTGGTTGGGAAGGGCACAAGATTGGCCGTGAGATAGCGATCGACCCAGCCTGATGTAATGAGGAGAACGTACCGTTGCCTTTGCTACTCCAAGCATCGTACTTTAGTCGTGGATGGTTCTGCATGGGTAAAATAACTGCGCGAGGTCAGTCTCGATTTACGCGATTGGCGTAGGGGTCGAATCTTCATCCTTTCTGTCCCCTGCAAGGGGAAATCTTTGACCCTTTTCTCTCTGCTAATTTTCGTCGTTCTCTCAGGGGATCCTAGGGCACCTGACTCGTTCGGCATTCGATGAGAAACCGTCATACGCGTACAATTGCCTCTCGCTTTTAGCGACAACATTTCCCAGGTGGAGCCATCTCCTCTCTCGTGACGCTGACTTGAGTTGTAGTCATTCTGCACAGGTACTGTCCCGGATTTTTTCGTCATTCTCGTTGGTGCTGTGAGGGTTATAGTATCAGGAATACAGGAATACAGACCCTAGATTGTATCGATGTGTATCCATAATACACTATGCCGGACCCTTGGCTCACAATCAAAAACTACATATTTTAACCAGGAACTTCACCCTCTCTTCCGCTTATGGCTACCCACATCGTCACCCTCGACTCGCCTGTTGGCATCATCCGCGATTTCGTCTCTACACTGACATTTTCTTGTTTAGGCCGTCGTAGAAAATCGACTCCAAGGCTCCCTTTGGAGGTTTGCGAGTTCATTATTGGATTCGTAGGCTATTTCCCCGACGGTGAATGGAACTCCGAGGAACTACGAGGATGCCAGTTGGCTTTATGCTCGTGTGTCCTTGTTTGCCGCGATTGGGTCCCCAAGTCCCGCATCCATCTCTACGAGCATCTGCGCTTGGACAACAAACGAAAGGCGACCAAGCTCACGGAGACCCTTAGGGCTTTTCCATTGCTCGGAAAGCACGCTCGATGGCTTTCGCTCAATGGATACAACCAACATGACGATTGGTTTTACAAAGTCCAACACCATCTTCCCCGTCTTCTCCCTAATCTCACTCACCTTCTCTATAATCGATTTCCTGCTGTCCATCCCCTCTTCTTTGCGCTATCAAGAAGGTTCAATCACGTCACCCATCTCGTCCTCTTTGATATGGGCTCTTGGTCACTTCGGGAGACCACCCGTTTTCTGAGTGGATTCACTCAATTGAAAGAATTGCGGATCGATATGTCCCAATTGGGTACAGTGGTCCCGCATCCTCTGTATTGTCGCAAAATCCACGGACAAGCAGGTTTCATTGGCACAGAACTGATTTCCGCGTCTACGAGCACCGACTCGGCGGCGAGGGATTACACCGCATTGTTTGACTGGTTTAGACGGTCGCACTTCCACTACTTCATCTCCGCGCTGAGGCTTACGATTCACGATCTGTCCCATGCCACAGAGAATCTTGACGACTTGGTGGTACGGGCCTCAGAAAGTGTGATGTCTATGGAGTTGTTTCTCGAGTGGGGGCCAGGCGATCTCGGTTCTGGTCCGATGTGTAAGTGGCACCTGCTCCCCCAAATCAATCGGTCTCACAATCCTCCTCAGGGATTCCTCCAATTGCAATGTGCAGTAAGCTCGAGCAGCTCGACGTACAGCTGGGCAAGCTGAGGTCCAAAGAAGGGGAAACCTTGGCATGGCAGTTTCTTGCATCACTTCTTCCCTGTCTACCGACTTCCCTTTGTATGATCCAATTGAAGTTCAGTGCGAAGGCATCATCGGTATTCGCTGCAGATCACGAAAAATTCTGGAAGGCATTCGACAGCACATTGTCGAGCTCCAAATTCCCACGCTTGACATCTGTCCATCTTATATGGCGGGAGGAGACCCCGAAAGCCCTTGCCAGAACACTCCACGAGCTGGACAGGAAGGGAATTTTCAGGCAACTTGTTCCGGGGATCTACAATCGCAACATCCTAGTCTGCGGAAGGTTCTACACGGCTTACCTGCCCATGATGCATATCCGATTCCCACGAATTGTGCTCCATAAGTTAGTATTCTACCCCTCGCGAGGCGTGAACATGACTCGCATTCTCTCCCCATCCAAATGAATATCCGAATCCAGGTCAGCAACCACCCCAAAATTTGATCCTCTATGCTGAACTCCATTCTTCATCCTTAGATCGTAGTTCAGCCTCTTTGTCTTCTCGACATCTCAGGCTGGAGATGATCTGTACAACCTATCTGCTCTGTGGAACCAATAATGGGAATACCATCAGTGACACCATTAATTTTGTCAGATGAAGAATGGCGAGCTCTGATACCCATTCACCATTGACCTCCTCATCACTCAAATTCCTTGATAATGTCACTCGCAAGCGTTCCAAACCCCCAAACATCACCTGTTTATTCTGCATTTGACATGCCTATCTCGACGCACCCCCAAATCTTGCTTTTCTGCGCTTGCACCTTCTCAAACTCCCACCATGCGTCATCAAAAAGTACAAAAATACCCAAACAGTGTTACAGCGCAGTCACCTCGAAGCCCCCGTCACCACTTTCGATAGCGCAACATCTTTGGACCACTCAAACACCTGGTAGCTCTCGAAGGCAGATTACAGCCATTGCAACCAATGTATGAGCCTTCCTTGTTACCGTTCACCTTTGGCCCCAGCTGATAATACCTATTAGTAACCCCACACGAACGATAGAGGGTCTACATCAAAACAATTGCAGTCAGAACCCGTGCCGGTGTAGCTTGCAGCACATATGCAGGCCCTGTGTGTGCGATTAGCAACTTGGATGACATTATTGGCACGAGTCCACCCCCAAGTCAAATTCCTCTCTCATCCCCGACTATTGTGACTCGTGAGTCTGTGAATGCTGACCCGGTGAGTGCGAGTTATCTCAAACGTGGGTCAAATATGATGCTCACGAACTTCGGATTTTTTAGATGTTCCAGCAACACGAAGGAGGAAATCCATCACGATTTATGCTGTCCGTTTTGTGGATTGTAAGCTAAAATCGTTTGATCCTGATATCTAAAAATATTCGCGAACCATGAAGACGTCCTCCTTGCTCTCCTTGTTATTTCAGCCCATGTTTCTTTTTTCGTCCGTTTCGATTCTTGACGTCTTCCTGAATCCAGATGTTATTTCACCTGTCTCATTTTACGATGACCCTACCAGTTATTTAGTGTTCAGATACTGTTTACGCTGATTACTATGTACTATGTGACTGCTAAATGTGCTCGTTGGTCAGAAGGGATCCAAGCGCTTATCGCCTTGTTCATTGTCCACGACTATCATTCTGCCATTGAACGGTGAACCCACTCAACGTCCATTGTCAAATCGAAATCTTTTATACTCTCCATCACAGACCACAGTCGGCGAAATAACAATCGCGAGGTCTCCGATCTCTGACCATTTACATTGCCGGTATCGAGCCCCACCAGATTCTTCGACACCTCCCAGTCTCCCACAACCAAGGCGTAGAATCCATGGCATGGATTTCTACCTTTTCTGGCCTAGTTTTCTCGTACACTCTCGGAAGGAAAGCATTGAAAGAAACGAAAGCCTCGGGATCTGCGGACACGTCATCACTGACTCCATTCCAAAAAGCACTCACTCCAATACACTCGCTCAGTCTTTGGATCCCTGCTAGTGTCTATGTCGTGGCGGCTGCGTTGAATCGTATGGAACAGCCGGGTTGGTCCTCAGTATCGGAGCCGACGTCATCATGTCAAGAAATCTGCGACTCGGCGACATTCTCGACTCGAAGAGAATCAATTCTGTTAGGATGCCGTGCAAGAGGGAAGATGAGGAATTTCTCCAGTCGAGGGAATCTATTTAGCGAGCAAGTAATCTCTTGTGGAGGATGCGAACCGACAAGTAAAAGCAGAAGATGGGGAATGATGACGAGGGGAAATTGAAACTCCTTGTTCATATGAGGATCTGCGAGACTATGAGTTAAGATATATACAGATATGTGGTGTTATGGAGGCTCGCCAACCGAAGCCCCCGCTATGAGAGAATGGTGGACACATTCGCGGAAGAAATCGGCGAGAAGAAGTAAAACCGATTTCGCTGTGGAGGCCTAGGGTGAATTTCAGAGATTTCAAACCAAAGTGGATTGCCTCGCTGGCCTCGCATTCGGTGCCAAACACCATGGCCTTGCTGGCTCAGTGTCCAACGTTCAATACTTTGGTGCCCTCAGCGACTTGGAAGAAAAGATAGGTACAAGCGAACACGATACCCCGCGTATTATCGACAAACAGGCATTTTCAGCCAATTGCGTGGCAAAGATCATCAAAGGGGCTCACCTCACGCTGGATCCAATCGCCCACCCCTCCTACTAGTCAATGGCCACCCACCAATGAAGCTTAATGAAGACTCTCACAACACGGGTTTGCCCAAGAATACCCCGCTACACCATATCAAATAGTTCTCCCAGTCTCTCACTGTCAACTACCCCTGCGTTCCTCATACGGCCGACGATAGCCCTTTAGAGGGCAAATTCGCCTGACCTCTTCCTCGCCTGTGCAATTCATCGATTCCTGGGTTCTTCTTCCCGTGCTACGAATCCAAGTCTTTGTCGATTCCCAATCAAACGAGAGAAATCAAATGAGAGAAAATTGTGCATTTCGCAGAGGCCGGTATTTCATTCCACGCGACGAGAGGAGAGAAAAATAGTGAAGAGGACTTTAATCCAGATCAAGATAACATGATTGTGAGTTGAATTGCGGGATGAGCTCGAAGACAAGAATCGAGAAAACGGACAAGGGATGAAGCTTTGAAGAATACACAAACAATCGTGGGAAAGTGTTGATCAACATGCCATCACATGGATCAACATGAGCCAACACTCTCTTCCTGCTCCCCTTCACCCAAGAGTGTCGTCGTTGTTGCTCACCTGAGCGAGGGATCCCCGATGAACTCCGTATCACATAATGCTGATCCCAGCGCACCAGGACCGCGTTCAAGTTGGCATGTAGGAGGGATTCCAACTCTGTCACGCAACGAGGCTTCATTTGCGAATTGGTGAACGAACTTTACTCGAAATCGCAGGCTACTCATGGAATTCAAGTGTTGTCTCTCTTTGGGCCTTCTTCCAGTATCGTCATTTTCGGACCACATGGCTACCAGTCTCTCATGTTGTGAGTCTCATAGATATCGACATCCCCACAATTGTGCTGAACACGCAACTAGCCCTCCAGATGAAGAACTAATCAGTGTGGTGTCAGGAGGATATGACAGCGAACGTGGGTCGAGAGCCGTCCAATGGACAAACGCTGCCAAACTCGTCTCACGGAGTCACCGCCTTCCCTATAATACCTTATTTGCTAAAGTTCTCTCTCCTGATAGATGTATCGAAGGCGCCGCTCGGTTCACCCAATAAGTGCTCGAGGGTACCCTTTTTCCAATACTCCTATGTGGGGCCCATGGTTTGTGGCATCCACCATCTGTGGGTCCCGTTATTGCTGTACTTGGTACAGTCATAGGCTTCCCCCATCTTCGTCGTCCTCCGACACACCCTATGATGAGGGTTCCATTCTGATGGAAAGGTCAACGCGTGGGATAGGTAAGAGGAGCACTGCATTCAGACGAATGCCCTCCGTATTATGATTGGCTTAGTACGAATGGCACAGGATTGGCAGTGGGACGGCGATGGACTTAATCTGACGTGATGAGGAGAATGTACCCGCTGTCTTTGCGACTCAAGTAATCGTACTTCAGTTGTGGTCCGACTCGTGTATGGTTCTGCATGGGTTAAATGACTGCACGAGGTATGTCTCGGTTGACACAACTGGCATAGGGATCTGAATGTTCATCTGTCAAACCACTCTGACTCGCTTCTCGCTGTCCAATGCTTGTTGCTCTCTCAGAGTATCCTAGGGTTCTGGACCGGGTTGGCTTTGTCCCTCTTTTGAGAAGCCGCCAAATGTGTACAGCCACCCTTGCTTTTGTGAATATACTTCTCATTTGGATGATCTTCTCTCTCGCGGGGCTGACTTGGATTGTACTGTCTGTACAGATACTGTTCCGGTCTTTTCGCCATTCTCGTCGTTACTGTGGTGGTCATATATCAGGAATGCAGACCCTACCACAGCCTATATTCTATCGATGGGTATCAGCGATACACTACACCAGACCCATTACTCGCAATCAAACAAAACCTATATTAGCCAGGAGCTTCACCCCCTCTTCTCATTATGGCTACCCACATCTCCTCCCTCGACTCGCCTGTTCGCGTCTTGCGCGAGTTCGTTCCTACGCTGACGTTTTCTTTTTTAGGCCGTCGTCAAAAATCGACCCCAAGGCTTCCTTTGGAGATATACGAGGTTATTATCGATTTCGTGGGCTATCCCCAGCATAACCAATGGCCTCTCACAGAACCACGACTCGAAAAGAGGGACTTATGCTCTTGTGTCTTCGTGTGCCGCGATTGGGTCCCCAAGTCCCGTGTTCGTCTCTACGAATTTGTCGTCTTGAACAAACGAAGGGCCACCGGCTTCATGAAGACCGTTACAGCCCTCCCATTTCTCGGGAATCACACTCGACGCCTTATCGTGCATGCATCCAAACAACACGACGATTCAAGTTGGATTTACAAGGTCCATCAGAACCTCCCACATCTCCTTCCTAATCTCACTCACCTTTCATATTTCGATATGCCCTCTGTCCATCCTCTCTTCTTTGTGCTCTCAAAACGATTCCATTTCATCACGCATCTCGACATGAACACTCTGACTGGTTGGTCCCTTCGGGAAATCACTCGCTTTCTTGGCGGATTCACTCGATTACAGA
Source organism: Meripilus lineatus (assembly GCA_027627245.1). Taxonomy (NCBI): domain Eukaryota; kingdom Fungi; phylum Basidiomycota; class Agaricomycetes; order Polyporales; family Meripilaceae; genus Meripilus; species Meripilus lineatus. The sequence continues at coordinate 2,554 of JANAWD010000839.1, read as the reverse complement.
AATTGAAGATATCGATCAACACTCACGATATGATTGTTCCAAGTAATCTGTATTGCCGCATCACCCACGGACAACCTACTGAAGGCGCCATTTCTACGGAATTGGTGTTGGATGTTGGGAGGCCTGGTGAACGCATCATCAATACTTTATCTGACTGGTTTAGGCGGTCTCAATTTTCCTACTCCTTCGATACCTTGAGAATTTGCATGTCCGATCCGCTCCGTACTACAGAGGATCTTGACAATTTTGTGGCGCATATCTCGGATACCGTGAAGGATTTGAAGTTGACACTAGCGTGGAATAGTTCATGCAACCTTGATCCTAGTTCAATGTGTGAGTACCAGCTGCTTCCCTCATTCAGCCGCTCTCAGTGTCCTCTTCAGGGGTTCCTTCACTCGCGGAGTGCAATCAGCTCCAGCGGCTCGAAGTGGTCCTGTCCCACCTGAGATCGGAAGGGGTTGGAACTATGGAATGGCAGTTCCTTGAGTTCCTTCTCCGCTGTCTGCCAGCCTCCCTTCGTACGATCAGATTAATATTCGATGACCAATCATCGGCAGTATTCGCTGCGGATCGTGGAAATTTCTGGAAGGCATTTGATAGCGAATTGTCAAGTCCCAAATTCCCACACCTGACATCTGTCGTACTTGGATGGCAGGAGCAGGAGACAAGGCCGAAACGTCTTGCCAGCACACCTTCCAAGCTGGTCAAGAAGGGCGTATTCAACCAATTTATTCCTGGCATCTTCAAACGCGACATTCTATTCTGCCACCGTAGAAGTTCCTACAGAACACCCACACTCAGCTTTGGACCATTATTTTTCCTGGGGTCGATAGTCCACCCCACCTTCTTCGAGAGTTTGATTCCCATTCACCCCCCACCCCGTTTGAAATCCCAATCCAGGTCAGGAATCATTTCACAGGTTTCTCCTTCTCTTTGCTGACGACGTTCTTCGCCTTTTGTATATAGCCGTCCACCATTTTGGTTCCGCTAAAGAGAGGATGGTCTCTAGTACGACCAATCCACTCTGCGGAAACAATAATGGGGATTCTATTGGCGACATACAGTTCTCTCCAACAGAAGACCGATGGATATCCCTGAAGATCTTGTACACATTCATCACTTTTCTTGTTAAAGCATTTCGCGAACATTCCGAACACATGAATATCACTTATATCCTCCGTCATTTGATACTTCGATCTCGATGCGCTTCCCTCCAAGATTACTGCTTAATGTCCCCACCCCCGATTCCAAGATCCATTCACCACGAAACACACAATTATTTGCGCTACGACGCAGTCGCTAAACCCTCGTGGCCACTTTCGACACCGCTCCATCGTTCCACCACAATCCGACCAACCGAGCCTTCGAAAACAGAGATTCGAAATTCCAACAAGTGTATGCCGTCTCCTCTTGTGATGTTCATCTTAGAAACTCTGTTGATCAATATTCGTGTATTTCATAGGACTACGTCCATGAACAATACAAGGTTTTGATAAATCAACTGCTAGCGTACGAAATCTCTGCCAACGTATATCTTGCCACCCGGAGAAGGGAATGCATGCACATCCCATCCATGCAATATACAAATCGAATGCTACTTTACCAAGAACCGATCACAGCCGAGGGTCATAGAACCATCGTATCTAAGGACCACCAGTTGTACGCTATTTAAATCCCTGCCGCCTCATCCTGCTGTCGTGATTTGTGGCCCTGTGGAAGCTGGCCCGAATTGGTGAGTGCCAATCACCTCATACAGTCGGTAAAATATGAACCTTACAAAAATCTGATTAGTGGAGTTGCCCCAATTCCGGATGCATGGCGGAGTTTTTCAGAGATACGGATGCGCGGTGAAGGAAGGAACCCTTTACAATTTCGACTGTCCATTCTGTAGATTGTAAAGTATATGCAGTCGGTCTGATGCCCCAAGGCATCCGCACCAGGAAGCCAGTTACCCACCATCAATGCGTCCTTGCACCACTCATTATTGTATGCTGTGGTTTAACCATAGGCCCCGATTCTTGACCCACGTATCATCTCCGAAGTATCCTGGTTTTAGATTGTGCTTCTTGTTGTCAAAGAACCTTCTTTGATTTTGAACGATGTTCTCAGTGTTTACGATATGCTTACTCAATGCATTTACTCTGGATGTATCCAATCCAAACCATGTTTTCAAGCTCTCTCAAGTCTCGGTCACGATTGTGGAGTTACCGAACCGAGAGTATCCAAGCGCTTATTGTCTCTTTCATCGACAACGACTAACATCCTGGGCTAAACACCTCTTAAATCCACACAACGTTCACCACAACTCGTATTCTGTCATACTCGCCATCAGTCTTTGAGTCAATCATTTCTGATACTACTTGAACCCTCGACCATGTACATTGCCGGTATCGAGCCTCACCAGCTTCTTCGGCACCTCCCAGTCTCTCACAACCAAGGCGTAGAATCCATCGCATGGATTTCAACCTTTTCTGGCTTAGTCTTCTCGTACACGCTAGGACGGAATGCATTGAAAGAAACGAAAGCCTCGGGATCTGCGGACACGTCATCACTG
>JANAWD010000838.1:0-15023 GCA_027627245.1 Meripilus lineatus | reverse complement strand
CTTGGGTACCGGGATGCGCGATGGAGTCCGAGACCGACGGGTGGCACCAGGAGCTTCTGAGCGCTGCACAGAGCCACTCCGAGCCCTGCGTGAGGCTACCGTAGGCTCTAAATCAAGATCTTCTTTTACAATGGCTGGACTTCAAGAGCAGACAAGTCAGTTTAGTGTGTGGCTGAGTGGGTTCTGTCACCGTACCTTTCTTCTTTGGGGGCTGGAAAATCAGCCCTTTCACCTGAGGTGCTGACCGAAGCAGAGCGCATCGAGGGCCCCTCTGATGGCAAAGGGGGGCTGTTGACAGCCTCCGAATTGATGGAAGGGATCAGTCGGAGTCGTAGTCTCACCGACGCATCAATCATAAGATAGAATACAAGGGCCGTTGCAAACCCAAGCAAGAGACTTGCGCCATGTATTGGCATCGGAGAACAATGGTTGTAAAGTCGAGTGAGGTGATAGAGGGTTTGTGGTCTTGGAAGAGAGCAACAGGGTTGGTCGGGAAACGGTGGATAATAGATGGGTATTTAAACACCGTCCAACGCACCAGTGCGCTAAGGTGACACTGAAGTCACCCATGGCAATCAGCACAACCATGGGGTATGCCAAGACGGAGACATACCGTTCATTGGATGGACCCCCCGAATGCCCTTTGAACAACCACTTACGCGGCCCCCAAAAATCTATTATCCTCAGTACCACTCGGGTGCCGTCTTCCTATTGTAAGTCATTGTCCTAATCATCCAGCGTCTTCGAGGACTCCTCATGGTGAATGGTCTTTGTGTGGTGGAGGCCAGGAGGCAATGAAGAGCGACCGAGAACCCTTCGGTCAATCACACATGCGCTCCGATAAATCTGATAAGCATACCTAGAAGCGCCCAAGAGGCACATCACGTACTCACGGAGTAGTTTCGACAGAGCATATTGAGGACAAAGAGAAATTGGCATGCAGTGAGGTTTGCACGCAGTGAGAGGGATGCAAGAGGAGCAATTATGATTATGAGATACAACCAGTGGTTTACAGGAGCGCAAGATGAGTGAACCAAGACTTGCATCGAGGCATCCAAAATGTTCAGGTTTTACAAGCAGAGTAAACAGGCGCGAACGAAAAACAACAGGCCAAAGGATGAGGAAAGAGAATCAGATACAGGAGTGGCGTCAAGGCAAGTCGTCTACAGCAAGAGGAGCGGTCAATGCTCTCATTCGAGACCACACATCACCTTCTCGGGTCCAGTGGCTAAAGAACCTGGCATGCGGGGCATCCCCGCCGTAGTGTAGGCCAATGAGATAGAGGGAAGGGTGACGAGGAGCTCCAACACCAGTAACCCATCTCAGCACCAGCCTACGCTCCTCATCGATATCTCCTGGGGCGTCAACAATCGCTCTTGGGGTGCTCAAAACGAGCTGCTCCAGGTTTGAGAGGCGACTAAGGTTGGCCCTCCAGGTCGCGTGGTGGTTCCACTCGCGTCGAGCTCGGGTGCTCTGTAGTAAGAGTCGTTTAGTGCCGTCACTTTTTCAAGATTGAATGTAAAAGACGACTTACCTGAGTGGGAAGCTCGAGTAGCTTCAGGTTCTCTATCTTTGGGCAAACTTGGAAGAGGGTTTGAAGGAGATCGTAGTCGTCATGGGAGAATCTGAGTACCAGTGTAGTAAGGGAAAAAAGGACACCAAAGCGGCGGAATGCAATGGTGGTGCTAGTTGGCGCGAAAGGGATCGGGCCCACACAGAGTCTGACGAGTTTATGAGGGTTGACCTGAGAGTGGCAAGACAAGGGGGATGTTAAATCAATGATATTCGCGAGGTCGGAGCGTCTAAGGGGACAGGTTGATCTCTTTCTTTTGGAGCATGGACCGACGGTGAGGTAGCGGATGGTCGGGTTGATAGCCAAGAAGTTTGATACCTCTTGGTGGTGGATGTTTGTATTGAACAACTGAAGCCGGGGAAGATGCACGTTCAGGAAGTTCGAGGAGGAGGGTAGGGGGGGGAGCTCCAACACAAGATCCTGGACGTTGGGAACGAGTGCCAGGCAGCGACGAAGGATGGCAAGCGGGGGGGAGGATTGGGTAGAAAGGCGTATTTCTAGGTGATCTATGGAGTTTCCTATGCTAGGTCTGAGTTGTGCAAGCTGAACAAACCCCTTCAGGGAGATTTCTGATTCAAATACGACCCCTGCTCGGGGTGGTGCATGGTTTGCAGTCTGAAAAGCGTGTACGTAGGTAGAGGTGGTGGGGTTTGATAAGCAGAGACGTCGTATCCGTCAATAAAAACGCTACACACCTGGATTAACCTATCGCATTCCTGCTTTCTTGTAGTTACCATGGCGTAGAGCGGAGTTGAGTGCTTTAGGAGATGAAAGAAAAGTCGGGCTCACCTTGAGATTCTACCCTCTACAAATATGTGCCTCCAACCCACCGCCTCGTGTCTACCCGTCGTACTCAGTCACTGAAAGCCTTGCTGAAAGAGATTTCATCATTGGGAGGAGGTTAGCACTGCCGGGGATGTCGCAAACTGAAAGGCGGGTTATTGTTCTGGTGAAGGTCGTTTGGTAAATTGATATTAGATCGGGTGCGCGTCCAGTTGGATGACATCAGGCACCCACGCGGCAACCGAGGACCCCGCTATCTTCTCGATCTAATCAGTTATCTCCTTTACAGCGTCGTCCATGCTCCGAGTGGCACAGTCCGCGCTCAAGGGGTGCTCCGAGAAGGCTCTTTGTCTCTGGCCTCGAGGAGCCATAGCGTAGCTATTGCCTCTGGTGGGCTAATGGGGGGACCAGATGTGACTGTGACAACGTGGTAATGGTGTACCGGGGTGGCCCATTGTGAGTTCTCTCTTTTCTGCGATTCGTTGAAAAGAAGCTGAGCCCTTTGATCCCCCACTTCAACCTTAGTACGACAACCTCTCTAATCGCTCACCCGACTGACAACCCCTCGATCTCCCAGTGAGGCATACTTACCCATGTGGTTTCATACTCTGATGGGTGAGTTCTTTGTGGTCTCGTCTTGTGAGTTTACGATTAATCTTTGTTTTTAGACCTCATCCAAGTCACACGAGTTTTGTTTCGACTTCTATCCAATGCCCCGGTATTCAGCCTTGTCCTGGTATTCATGCTCTCCTACATACCTCAGCTGCACATCTGGGATATCGTCCTCTCCCCAATCAACACACCGTCTTCTGTCATTTCTTCCCTCACTTCCTCAGTCAAGCCGGCCCTCTCCACCGCCCTCTACGCCGACTCGACTCCATCATTCTTAACCCCGTCTGCCGTCTACCCTTGATCTCAGAGGTCAATTTTTGCGCCCCACACCGCCCCACCTCTGTCTCGACGGTCTCGGAGAAAACAGAAGCTCCAGAAGCTGTGTATCGATGGGCCGACTTTCCTGGTCTCATCACGGTTCAAGTCACATCATTCGAGCAGCTTTTGGACCACGCCGCAGACGGGTCTAATCTCAGCCTTCTCCTCAAAAAGGCAGAGGTTGCAACCTCGGACATCATGAACCTTGTGTTAACCCACGGAGGGCTCAAAGACCGTGTGGAAATTGCGGAGAGGTTGTCAGTGATTGAGTCGGAGTTGAGGGAGGCATCGTCGAACGTACACTACTTCGAGAAACGCGTGGTGTATGCTACAGACAAGTACGTTCCCTTCCTTCTCAGCATTGGTTTTCGGTGCGATTCGTGTCCCTCATATTGTTCACAGAATACTGGCTGCCAATGAGGCCACCCTTCTCCGTCTTCAGACAATCGGGGAAGGTAGTGGTGCCGCAGCCCCATCCGACTCAGTTGAGGTGCTGGGTGCCTTCAATGACTCCATGAATCAACTACGTTTGGAGTTGGACATACTTATCGTCCAGGGTACCAATTGTGCCCAGCAACTGCGCGATTTGGAGTCCAATCTTCACGCCCTTCACCGCACCATCTCCCGCGGTTCCTATGAGGCACACACCGACTACGCTACCCTCTCCAGTAACCTCTGGACCCGTCTTGGATTCAACTCCCAGGAGTTAAGAGTCCTGGAAACCAAGCTCCAGACCTTGGCCCAGCTTTTGAACTACCGAAACCAGGCCCTTTCATACGTTTCCAAGTCACTGATCATCGTCAGGGATAGGAAGATCGACATGGAGATGCTGCAAGAGAAGGTTTCCCAGCCACTTCCAATGGGTCAACACCTCTCCGTAGAACAGCAGACCAAAACCGTCGTCGCCGGTATACAGGAGCTCAAGAGATCCAAGGCCTTGTTTCGCCAGAGGGATGGGGTTGAGACTCTGTCCATTGCTGATTAAACCCCACCCAATCCTCATGCCCTCCCGTTTTCTCTATCAATTCTGTCCATTTTAGACGTACAGTATGCTGGTATTTAGAGTCAAAATGTAGCCTGGTTGCTGTACAGTTCTTTTGAATACCGTAAATACATCATGAGCTACTGTGCTGTCAACTCTTTGGGCTGCCTTGAAAGAAACTCCTCCAACTCCTCCCGGTCCTTTGCAAGGCTTCTGACCGTCGACAGTTTATTCAAGGCGCGACTCCAAGCGCCCACCTGATTCCTCTCAATCTCCTTGAACCTCTGGGGGTCGCTTTCCTTGATGCTCCGATTTGATTGAAAGCCGTTATCAAACCAGCGGAAAAGTCCGCCTGCGGCATACTGGGTGAATGATTTTCTGACCTCTCCTGGCTGGATGGGGGTGTTGGCGTGCTCGATAACTGCTGACAGAAATAGGATGGTAGAGCCGGGGGGGAATTCAACGCACAGGTTAAGCGTCTTCATCACCAGGTGACCCCCCCTGGTGTGATCGAAGTCCCCAAGGCTAGTGATTCCGATGTATCCGTTCGCTTTGTTCTTTGAATCGAAATGCAGCTGGGTGATGGTATTAGGGCCCATATTGAAGGTTGAGGCGGGGAACACAGTGTTTGGGAAAAGGAGTTGAAGGCGAGGGTCTCTCTGGTAGATGGGGCGGAGCTTCTCAACAAACTCTCGGTAGATATTCGCACCGAACATAGCAAGAAGCACTTCGGCGGCCCTGGTATTAGTCATCTCTTTCAACCATGAGGCCGAAGGCTTACTGCGAGCAAATCCTGCAGCCCTTTTGAAGCAACGACGAACCAACAATTTTTGCAGGGCAGGAATGTTGCATTTCTTTTGGCGCAACATCTGAGGGATCTAAGGGGAAATCAGTACAGCTTGGAAGAGCTCTTGTGCCTTTGCACCTGCTGACCTTTTGGCCGCCTCCGATTGACATACCAACGGAGGCAGCCCTGAAGCTTCCCCTTCGGTTGACACAGCGGCTACAATATTGCTCAGGAGGCCTTGATTTGCAAACCCTACACGTCAACTCCATCTCTTCCTCTGCCTCTATCAAGGCAACCAGGGCATCCTTCATGTCGTCCTCCCAATCGTCAGCCGCCGGTCGACCCCCCAATACGAACAACACCCTCCCCTTCTTGTCCACCCCTATCTTCCGAGTACTGCTCAAAATCCATCTTATCAGCAAACGGGTCTGTGGTCTGTAATGTTGCTGAAGACGAGTACTCACCGCCCATCCCACTGGACCACCTTTATACCTTGATCTTGAACCCACTCCAGCGTGCACAGCTCCTTTGGTCCCTTCTTATATACCCTCCCTTCGTAGGCGCTCTTTGTGGCATGGAGGTCCAACTCTGAGTCGATAGGAAGTCGCAGAATCTCTACAGAGGGGTATTTCTCCAGGACGTAGTCGGCATACGCATACCCCCACGGCCCCCTATCCTTGGCTGTGCGTCGCTCTTGAACCTCCTCCTCATTCAGCCTCTGACCGCGCTCTTTATCTCGGATCTTTTGCTTTGCTGTGCGCCTTCGTTTTCGCTTCTTACCTGTGCCCAAGCCTCCAGGTGCTAGGGACTCCTCTTGATCCCCCTCCGAGTCGCTGCCTGGACGATCCCTTTTCAGTGAGGACGCACGGCTTGATGAGGGCGTTGTATGATGACTGGGGGTGTCAACAACCTGTGCTGGGTAGGGGGAGGGGCTCCGAGAATTGAAGGAGGATTGGTGCGGAAGCCGCACCTCCTCAAAATCATCTTGATCATTGCTGGTAAACTCTTCGGGTGCGCCTTGGTCATCCTCTTGGAGGGGGGGATCGAGATCGTCGAGATCGAGATCAATCACGATTATTTCATCGTAATCAAACTCGTCAGAGTCCTGGTAAAATACGCCTGAAAATCCTCCACGATGGGTACAAAAGATTAACGAACCTCAAGGTCCGAGTCCTGGAAAAGTGGAATCTTGAGGTTGCCAAGGTCGCCAGACATTATAAGAAGGGGTGGGTCGTTGGCTGTCGTTGGGAGCCAACGGCAAGCTGTGCTATAGTACTACTTGTGAGCCTTCGGTGGGTGGGAGTGGGGCTCTGGACTGGCCTCGGGTGCTTAACCCCGGTCGGAGATTCCCGATTGATCGGCAACGGACGCGCTCAGGCTGTTTGATCGTGCGCGATCGCTGCGCGATCACGTGTGCTTGTTGAACGTACGTGAGCGGCTTGGCAGTTAGCCGAAGGGGGATATATACCCTCTCCCTGTGCGGTTGTTACCCCGCCTCCCCCTCAAAGCCTGAGGTGTGCTGGGCTGCTGGACATGTGAGCGAACCCGCCGCTCTGTGACCCTCCCTTATCACCAACGGCAGCGATTGGGCCCTTGCCTTATGAAGACACCCTGCGCTCCTCACCAGCCACCCTGCACGCACGCGTTGTGGGCTGCTCCAGACCCTCCTCGGGTCCGAGGGCTGGTTGAGTTAAGGTTGGGCTCACCGAGCTCACCGAGTAAGCGCACAGCCCGGCTTTCCCCTTTTCTCACGCGCTCAAGGAAGCGCTTCTGACCGCCAACAACACCAGGTTGCGTTTACGCTGAGCCCTCTACATCGCCCAACCCACATCCCCCAAATACCTAGCAGAGATGAGCATTCAGCATAGGCAAAAACGGTCCGAAACACGCCCAGAGCAACCCCAACGAGGTAAGTAGCTCTGCAACCCCGATGCCTGGCTTTGACACCCTCTTCAGCCGTTCGATTTGCCGACGATACGACTCGAAGGTCTGCTCAAAGACCGCCCGTTGGCGATACGAGGGGGCTGCCTTCTGCCTACATGAGGCGTTGGGCATGGATCCTTCTCTTTTGTGTACTAGCCATCCTCCTTGTACGCGCTCTTCAAGGCCCTCCGCCCTGGGTGCCCTCTTTGTGCCGCTGGTCATCAAAGGAAATCCAGTGCTTATACCTATCGTTTGAGATGCCGCCAAGGCTGATGGAGTATCAAGAATCTTCTGCTGAAGCCCATCCCCCCCCAATGTGCCATTCCCTCCTCCCCCTTGTAGACTACGCCCTTGAGGCCAACGGCGGGGGAATCTACCCCTCCCTCACAACCTTAGAAGGCAGCCCAAACCCCCAAATTCCTGTAGTTGGCTCATCCGCCGTCGAGGTCATCAATGACTCCTGCCAGGTTAGTCATCGGTGGTGCTTCTCTCTACACAGCGGGCAGGTGGGGCTTAGGCTTGCGACGCCCATCTATCCCTCCAACATCACCCTGGATCACATTCCACGGCTCTACTCCATCAACCCACAAAACGCCCCCAGATCTGTGATAGTCTGGGGTGTCATTGATGGTTCCGAGAATGAGGCCCGATTCAGTAGACTCAAGAGAGGCCCCCATCGTGGGGAAGCCTGGCATGGCTCACAAGACCGCCCAAAGCAAAGCATCCATCAGGACTTTGTTGCCATCGCAGAGTTCCAATTTGACATGTACGCCGATTGGCACATTCAAACATTTCCGGTCAAGGAGTTTGTCGGGGTGTACGGTTTTGATTTTGGGTTGGTGGTGGTGGAGGTGCTTACTAATTGGGGTGGGTCGGAGACTTGTCTTCATAGAGTGAGGGTGCACGGTAGACCTGTTACGAATACACTGTAGCCCTGTATTAGTGGTGGTATTCGGCGCAATCAATACAAGCGGTTTCCTTTACCCTCTTGATACCCCTCCAATTCAGCCACTGAGGCGACGGTGGCCATCTGGCGCCAATCTGGTGGCCCGTTTCCAAGAGGTCGGTCGCTAGGCGGCACAACTCCAGCGACCGGCATTCAATACTCTTTGCCTTGTCTCCGGATCCATGAGTGCAGCGGGCCACATTGATTGTGGCCCCCCTGCGGTATTGTAGATATATAGTCCCTTCCATAGACCTTCTCGCAACTCTCATATAGCCCTGTTTTACCCCCACACCCCTCCCAGTCAACCCACCGCCAACACCCTGTTTTGTCAAAGATTGTAAATGGCCCTCGGTGTCTTGGACGACGTCACTCATCCAGCCTTGAGGTGAGTTTGCAATAGAAGCTTGTTTGACCAGCTTGGCTCACCCCTTTCCGTTGTAGTGTGGAAAACATCTCAGCCATGGAGAGTAGACTTGAGGACCTCGAGAAGTCGGTTAAGGCGATGGCAAAACAAGAATTGAAGGAACAGGTCCGTCTGGCAGTGTTTACTCATACGTTCCGCCTATTGATGACCCTGGGTACCTCAGCAAACCCTGGATGCCAGGTTGGAGGTCGTCGAGAACGAGGTATACAACCTCAGATTGACGCTGGAGGAGCACGTCCGAAAGGTTGGTCAACAACTACGTACAGTCAACGGTATGCCCCTTCTTCTACCACCACAACGGCGTTCTCAAAACAGGTTCTAGATCGGGCCAGCGAATCAGGATCACCCACCTCCCTTCGTTCTGAGATGCAGCGCTTGAAGGAGCTTGTGAAGGGCCTCACCAATGATGTATTAAATTCGCAAATCAAGCTGAGCAAGATGTGCAGCACACGAAGCCTCAACGCACAATCTGGTTCCATCACCTCTGAGTCGCATGATGGGCAAGGTACTTCCTCGGATGAAGATTTAGAGGACCACGGTGTGTACACCCATTCCATGTCTTCGTTGTTGAAACTCACCCCCTTGGCACCTGTTGTTAAGATTCGGGTCCTCCAGGCCACCTCAGCCTTGCCGATGAAATCTCGAACTCCGAGCATGCTCATGCATTGTCTGACGGTGCCCGTGAGCCTTTATCATCCCCTTTTCAAAGCACCCCTTCCGAAGACTGTTCATGGACCTTGAGGGTTGTTTCATTCAGTGCCCTCGAATTGATAACGACGCTTGGGGCTACCATCGTTACGTTCTTCCTAGGGGTCTTCTACAACCTGCGCCGACCAAGTTCGGAACGAAACGTCCCACAAACGGCATGGCGCCTGTTTCTCCATTACCACCAGCTGTTTGAAGACGTTCTTTTCATGACCACCTTCATGTACATCACCCACGTCAGTCCTTCGGTAGCGCCATCTACTTCACACACCCCTGCTTCCCCTGCTTCCCCTGTTCCCCCTGCTCCCCCTGTATCTACTGGAACTGGTAGCTCGCGTCCTCTGTGGGAGGCAAGTCGTTGGTAGCCTACTTGTTGGGGTTGTAGTTACCATACACGAGGCCTTCAAAGGCTAGCAGATAGTGTAAAATGGGCGAAGTTTGCTCTAATAGTAAGTATTCATTGACCTCCCATCGTGCGTAGCACTAGTATTCTGAGGCCTCAGGAAGTGCCGCAGGTTCTCGTTGGCGGAAATTGAATATTGAATATTGAGCACTCGGAGCGCCGGTGGCCTCTGGTGGCTCAGCACACCCTCGCTCTCGATCATAGATCACCCACATACATCACCACCACTTAAGGTCAAGACCTCGAATTCAGGCTTGAATTACGAGGTCTCTCGCTATAGCTACATGCCTGATCTCCGTATCCCCCGAGCTGGTTGCAGACCCTGTCTATGCACAAAGTGTTCAAAGAAGACCTATCGCGATGGCAATGGCGAGCACCAAACAGGGCAACTCCTTGAGCATGCTGTCAGGCGGAGGCATGAGTTGGATGATATCAGGCGTGGTGTGTTGGTTAAAGAAGCCCCAGCTGTGCCTGAGGTTGAGCCAAATGCGGGGCCATCTGACCCTCTGGTATGTTATTTTTTCATTGTGCCGTTTCCGGTTATTGACCTTGACTGCCCAACATTGTAGGATACCAGCGGGGGGAAACCAGAAGAAAGGGAGAAGGCTCTACGCACTGCAATCCAAAGGCTGGGCGCACTGGAGAGCTCGTTACACAGGAGGTCTCAGTTGGTTCCTACCTCCACCACCCTACAGTTCAGAACCACACCCACGTCCTTTCAGGACCCTCCCGCACCTTTGAATGAGAAGGACATACCCACTGCGCACTTTGTCGACACCGCTACCTGGTTGGAGGCCTCCATCCATGAATTGGAGCAGCTCGATGGCTTTCAAGACAAGGACCTCACTCGACGCAAGGAGGTGCTGATCGAGAAGTTCAGAAGAGAGGTTTCGCGCCTGGAGACACTACGTACCATGTGCTGGACGAAGTTGATGGTTTCTTTGGTCCAGGAGAAGAATCCTATCCCCGTAATTTCCGGAGGTGAGTCAACGCCGTTCATAAAACCATGCTCAGAGTTAGCTCACTTATTTTCTAGAGAAAAAGGCGTTCTTTGACCTTGAACCCCTTCTCCTTTCATCGCTTTTGCTGGTGATCATCATGCACGGTATTGCCGCGGTCTCTCAATCCAAAATCCGCTTCCTCCTTGCAGCCTTACGTACGATCATATACGGTGCCTTCATGTTCGGTCGCAAGGGAGCCCACACCCTCACCGAGAATCAAAAGCTCTTCCTTGCAGAGTTCCCATCCGACGTCCGCCCTCTCATACAAAAACTTGGCCTGGAACCCGATTGCACGCTGTTTGCCTGCTGCGGGACGTGTTTTTCAATCTATCGTCCAAGCAGTGCAAGTGACCAGCCGCAATGTCCTTACCCCAGGACATGCAGCAAAACAGATCTCAACGGGAAGGTCTGTGGATGCCCATTGGTTTCCGAGAGCACTGTGAGGGGGCAAGGAGGAGAGGGTGATCGTGACGATGCTCCGCGGGCGATCAAGGTTTTCCCATATCAAAACCTATCGTCATGGATCAGGGATCTTTTTTTTAAGGCCAGGTCTCGAGGAGTCCTTGGAATCGGCTTGGTCACGGACTTCAACCGACGAGACGTGGAGAGACATATGGGATTCGCCGATCATTCAGAACTTCCGTGGACCTGGTGGATCCCACCTCTTTTCTTATCAACCTGACAGCTCTGTTCACCTCGTTTTCAGCCTCTTCATAGACTGGTTCAATCCGTTTGGTAATAAGAAGGGGGGGAAATCTCACTCCATCGGCGCGATCTATATGGCTTGTCTCAACCTTCCCCCGAATCTCCGCTATCGCCCAGAAAACATATTCCTTGCCGGTATCATCCCTGGCCCCAAGGAGCCGTCGTTAGAACAGATCAACCACTTCTTGAAACCCCTGGTCGACGATCTTCAGGTCCTTTGGGCCAGCGGAATATACCTGAGCAGAACCGCCTCTCGGTCTGCTGGTAGATTGGTAAGAGCTGCGATGATTCCGTTGGTCTGCGACCTCCCCGCATTGCGAAAGGTGGCTGGGTATGCTGGCCATAGTCACAACAAATTCTTCTGTTCGTTTTGCCGCCTTCAGAAGCCCGATATCCATAACATCGATCCAAGCACGTGGCCGAAGGCGCTCTCATGGGCAAACCATATCAGGGCCGCAAAAGCTTGGAGGGATGCACCAACTTATAAAGACCGTGACTCAATCTTCGATTCCTTTGGAGTGCGGTGGTCGGAATTACTCAGGCTTGAGTATTGGGATCCAACCCAGTTCACCGTCGTTGACGCTATGCACAATCTATTCCTTGGAGATATCCGACACCACTGTATGGAGGTTTGGGGGGTTAGGATAAAGGGTGACTCTAAACAAGCACCCCCACATACCCCGGAACAGCAGAGGCAGGCACTGGAGAAGTTGGCGAAGGCAGTCAAGAAGAGCTCCCTCAATATGTTGAAGGGGATTCGTAAGGGGTACATCGTGGCCGTCGTCAAGCTGAACAACATCGCTCCAGCCGGCAATGCTTTTCGAAAAATCGATTATATCAACGGGCTTCTTGAATGGGTGCGTTCTCATTAAAATCGAGGTTTCATCGAGCTCTAACTGTACTGTAAATAGAGCAAGGCACACGAGAACGATTCTCTCCAAATGCCAGGAGTACTTGCCGAGGATGCGTCCGAGTTCCACCTTCCCGGCGATCAGGTTGACGTATCGCGAACCAGTATTCTGAGTGGAGATGTGCTGGATCAAATTCGACAAGACATTGCATCGATACACGTACCATCATGGATCGAAAGGCCACCCTCCAACTTTGGCTGTGCCTCGCACGGAAAACTCAAGGCGGACGTTTGGAGGACTCTTTTCACGATCCACCTTACAATCACGTTGGTCCGTCTGTGGGGAACCCCTTCTTCTACGCCAGGAGAAAAGGCCCTCCTTCAAAACTTTGTCCATCTTTCAGCCGCTGCAGACCTAGGATCTCGACGAACAATGTCATTATCACGTGCCGAAAAATATGGCGATCACATCCTTGCCTACCTATCGACGCTACGAGAACTCTTTGACCATAAGTTCGTCCCCAATCACCACCTCTCCTACCACCTCAAGGAGTGTTTATTGCGGTTTGGGCCGGTGCACTCCTGGTGGGCGTATCCGTTCGAGAGGTACAACGGTATGCTTGCTCGACTCAATAGCAATAATAAATCTGGTAAGCGACACCTTCGTCGTCACCAATTGTTTTTGACCTCCTTGTTCTGAAGGTCACATTCCCTTCACATTCCTTCGATACTTCTGCATTGGCTCAACCCTACGGTGGGCGATATCAACCATTCAATGGCCAGCACATCGCCTATACGAGGACATGGTCGAGATGTTCAAGGCAACATTTGGAGACGCTATCAAAGGGACTCGGGTCACCGATGTCCTAGCCAGAACTAACGATACCCCGGCGACCTGGAGCCTGAATTTGAAGCTTGCAGAACCCCTTGCCGAAACGATCTATGCAGGACTTCTTGATCTTGTCAATGAGTCCTCCAGCGAGGACTATTCACACTTTCACACCGAAATCTTCTCCAACAATTCGCCTCTTCTGGACCAGACCGCACAGCTCCTACGCCGAATTGATCTCAATGGGCTAATCTACTCCATCCCTGGCAGGGGAACCCGTAATTCCTTTATCCTGTTCCGTGCCAGAACCCCCCCTTCCCGCAAGAATAGTACCAGTGCCGAGGAGGAAGTTCTTGCGGGCCAGATTGACAAGATTTTCCTTCATGCACGACGGCTCAGGAATGGGAAAACCAAAACAGAGCCCTTCCTAGTCGTCAAAGCCTTCAAGTCTCTCTCACCGAATCACGCTCCACACGACCCATGGGCGAAGCATCCCGACTTGAACGTCAAGATGTACTACAACAAATTTTCGCAGCGGCTTCGTGTCATTTCTCGACATCACATTGTATCTCATGCTGCGGCGTTTACATACACCCCAGAGGAGGTTGGACAGGAGTGCATGGTAATCAAAAGCCTTGATCGAGTACGTGGTCTGAATTGTAGAACTGTTGGCTGTTGGCTGATGTTTGTTTCCCGCAGACTTGAGTCTCTGAATCGTACATAGAATAGAGCATTTGTATGTATTTTGTGTAGCCCCCCTTCGTAATTAAAAATCGTGTATACCACCGGGTTTTCAAAGCGGCTGTGGAGCAATGCCACGTGCAGGAAGCGAGCCATCTAGGTGCCATATCAGGCCAACCTCTGAGCGCCCGAACAATAGCATCGGAGTCCCTTCACAACCTGGATACTTCAGACGGGCACTCGGGCAACCATTGTGCTCTACTCCATGGATTGCTTAATCGCTCTTTCTGACCGTTGCCATCGCAATGTAGGGCTCCAGATTGGATCTCGGGGCCACAAGATTGGATCTCTGGGCCACAAGATTGGATCTCTGGGCCACAACTGAACAATCCAACGCCCGACCACCCTTCTTGGATGCACCATGGATACCACCGTTGCAACCTCCTGGCCCTCACGCACCCCCATCGAAACACTCCTCCTACCATATTGCGTCAAAGGCTTATTTGCACTCCCTGAGCGATTCAACAATCCCCTTTCTGCTACCATGGATACCCTCAAGACCGCCATTTCATTCTCCTGGGCTTGACACGTTACACACACAACTACGACCCTACACCACCATTGTTCAGAATGTCTTGGAGACGTGGGGCGGACATGCTGGATGTGGCCCGGCTCCAGGGCCACAATGACATTCGGGCCTATATATACGGTGGGTTTTCCAGCCTTTTGCTGTCATCCAAAACCCACCCCAAGCTTAGTCCCCTCTGCTCCCGAGCATGGCCTCGGAGCAATCACCTGGAGTCGAACCCGACTCGGGACCACTCCTTGATGCCCCTGGCACCCCCATCCCGCCCACTCCTTCAAGCCCTGTTGATTCCCCGGAATCGGTTCTGAAGAAGAAACGGACGGGAGAACCTTACACCTTTCATAATGCAAAGGGTCAAGCACGTTTTGCCCAAAGAGTAAGTTTACTTCACTACTACTCCCAAGCCGTTCGCTCAAGATCCATTGTAGCAAAATGTAGCTCCAGTCGAAGGCCAGTACACCAGGTTCAAGGTACGTCGCCATCTTAATGAGCCTTCCCAGATATCGTTTACATTGGGACACCCTAATCTAGGTGGATATCAGGGATCGAAAGAGGGCTCAGAGAACAAGGGAAATGGTACGTATGGGGTTTTTCTGTTTGGTGAGTCAGGCTCACAATTTCTTCATGTCGACAGGCGGCAAGTCGTAGCTCTCCTGCGGTGTTCGAGGGAGACAACGGAGAATATTCAATGACGAAAGCTCCCCACAACAATAGTACCCAGGAGGCTGTTCCAAGCCAATTCCTTCATACCTTTCAATGGTCCCAGGCTCCGGCTCAGATTCAGGCGCAAGCTCAAGCCCAAGCACAGGCTCAAGCCCAAGCACAGGCTCAAGCCCAACTTCAGGCTCAACTCCAGGCGCAAGCTCAACTCCAGGCGCAGGCACAACTGGCACAGGCTCAGGCAATGCAGCAAGC
>JANAWD010000837.1:0-15081 GCA_027627245.1 Meripilus lineatus | reverse complement strand
CTTGCAGAGCGCGCTCACGGGCCAAATCGGCCTCCATCTCCTTGTCGTCAACGCTGCTCTCCATCTCTGTATCGACATGCTTTGGAAACGGCAGAATACATCATGATATAGATCCCTGAATCACTTTCAATGTTTGTTTGAACATGCCACGCGACGAGGGAAACTATGCTCAATAATCCTTTGGGACGAGGAGCAGATTCTCACAATCGGCCTGTCTGACGTGTCTGAACGAGTGCCAATCCTTATTATAATCTCTGTTCCCTGCGAATAAGAAGATCGACAGGATGCTATCCCCACCATTTGCATGGGAATCCTGGTGCTCGCATCCGCAACGTGGGTGTCCCTTGTTCCTGCATTGAAGAAGTAAGTATACCATCGATATCTCGAGAGGCCAGACGACGGTCAATTAGAGCGAGATTCTGGACTCTGCAAGCACGTCATCGTCGGTTCTTCCAATAAGTCGTGCATTAACACCTCCGGCGACGTCTTGCATGGATCGTTATCTAGCATAGTATACACGATAAATATACACGTTCTTGAATGGCCGTTGTGGACCTTTCTCATGTCCATCAGAGTCCTCGAGTGCCCACGGCAAGATGCCCGTGAACCGGCTCCTCTTTCCGGCCCAGCTTTTGCCACGTCAGCTTTTTCTCTTTGAACCAGAATTTTCCTCGCCTCTGCCACTAGATATATACCCTCACTCAGGTACATGTCATACTCGCTGTGATTTACAAATCACAGGAAGCGTCTGTCTTTTATCTCGGTTTCTCTCCTTACCTCGGTCTTTGTCCTTGTCAGTCCTCTCTCGTTGGTCTTTGCTCTCATTAGCAATCCTACACTATGGTGGACGCGCCGTGGACGAAATCAGCAGAAGAAATACTACAACACTTCTCGGTTGATCCTTCGCATGGACTGTCATCGGACCTAGCGGCCAAACATGCAGAGATTTATGGCAAGAACGGTATGTTATTGCGTGATAATACGACGACAAGCTTGGCTCATTAATGTCCATCTCCGGCAGAGCTTCCCGAGGACCCACCCACCCCGCTATGGGAGCTAATCCTGGAACAGTTCAAGGACCAGCTGGTACTCATTCTCCTTGCTTCTGCCGTCGTCTCCTTCGTATTGGCCCTACTAGAAGAAAATAATGGAGAATCAGGCATTCTTGGTGCTTTCGTTGAACCCGCTGTCATCCTTCTCATTCTCGTCGCAAACGCCACTGTGGGTGTGATCCAGGAGTCTAATGCAGAGAAGGCCATTGATGTATGCCCCTCTTCCCATGTCTATCTCGTGCTTTGCAGGTGCTGACGACCCTTCTCAGGCTCTCAAGGAATACTCTCCAGACGAGGCCAAAGTTCTCCGAAACGCTCAACTCTCACGTATTCATGCCACCGAGTTGGTTCCTGGTGATATCATTTCGGTCGCAGTAGGAGACAAGATCCCAGCGGATTGTAGATTATTGTCACTCTCATCGGGCAGCTTCCGTGTCGACCAGGCTATCCTCACCGGAGAGAGTATCAGTGTACACAAGTCGGTGGCTGTAGTGTCCGACATGAAGGCTGTGAAGCAAGACATGACAAATATGCTGTTTTCGGTGAGTGTGTCATTATACTTCCTAAAGCTCCAGCAATTCAATGTGCATGTCCCGACCACTAGGGTACAACTGTTGTAAACGGGAACGCAAAGGCAGTTGTTGTATCAACCGGCGAGCGTACTGCGATTGGTGATATCCACAAGTCCATCACGTCTCAAATCAGCGAGAAAACCCCTTTGAAGCGCAAGTTGGACGATTTCGGGGACATGCTCGCCAAAGTAATCTCAGTAATTTGTGTTCTTGTATGGCTTGTCAATATTCGACACTTCTGGGACCCCGCACACCACGGTGCTCTCAAAGGCGCCATCTACTATTTCAAGATTGCCGTCGCATTGGCCGTGGCCGCCATTCCGGAAGGTCTAGCAGCGGTTATTACAGCATGTCTAGCTTTGGGTACCAAGAAGATGGCACAGAAGAACGCGATTGTGCGGAACTTGCCCAGTGTAGAGACACTTGGTTGCACGAATGTTATATGTTCGGACAAGACTGGTACTCTAACCACAAACCAAATGAGCGTGTCCAAGGTTCGTTCGCAATGTCCCGGTCCACTTCCACTCGTCACCATGGTAATAACTTGAGGCTTCTTTCATATTTCATGTAGTTCGTGGTTGTTGATCCCAGCGGAACACCCCGCGAATACTTCGTCGAAGGAACCACCTTTTCGCCAGTCGGGTCGGTCAGGTTTGCTGATGGCAAGGAAGTTACCGCTGAGCTTCGCTCAGAACCTCTTCTCCGTCTGGCTGAGATCAGCTCCATTTGCAATGATGCAAAGATTGTCTATCATTCTGTGAGTCTATCATCCCCCATCCCTTTTTCTGTCTCCTTAGTCTGGTCTTCCTGGGGAACGAAGAGAAACTGATGAATTGACGGCATTTTTTAAATAGGACAAAGGCACATATGCGAATGTAGGAGAACCAACGGAAGCAGCTTTGAAAGTCCTAGCGGAGAAACTTCCCTGCCCAGACCTCGAACTCACGAAATCCCTCCCTTCTCTCTCCCCTACCGTCCGCGCAAACGCCGTCAACGAATTCTACGAACGAACGATCACCAAACTCCTCACGTTCGAATTCTCCCGTGATCGCAAAATGATGTCTGTCCTCACGCTCCGCAACGGTATCGGCTCCCTCCTATCGAAAGGTGCACCCGAATCCATATTGGAGAGGAGCACTTCGGTATTGGTGAATGGCAAGACGGTACCTTTGACCTCGGAACTGCGTTCGGCATTGTTGAAGCAGACGTTGGCGTATGGTGCTCAAGGGTTGAGAACATTGGCGCTTGCGTATGCGGATAACGTTCATCGCGATCCCGCGCATTATTACTCGGAATCTACCTCTGATTACTCGAAATTCGAACACAACCTCACGTTTGTTTCGCTCGTTGGGATGCTTGATCCTCCTCGACCTGAAGTTAGAGGTGCCGTGGCGAATTGCAAGGCAGCTGGGATTAGGGTTATTTGTATTACGGGGGATAATAAAGGGACTGCTGAGACGATTTGTAGGCAGATTGGGATTTTTGGTGAGAATGAGGATTTGACGGGGAAGAGTTATACGGGAGAGAGTTGGATGAGTTGTCGCAGGAGGAGAAGTTGGAGGCTGTGATGAGGGCGAGTTTGTTTAGTCGGACTGAGCCTAGTCATAAGAGCCAGTTGGTGGATCTTTTGCAGAGCCAGGGTCTTGTCGTTGCGATGGTGAGTATCTTGGGTCTTTGGTTTTCCATCCATGTTCTCGTCATTGTCACCCTTTTTTCCTCTCTCCCTTTGTCTTGCTTCTGTTTTTGCTGTTTGTGGACGTCATGGCTGAAAATGGTTTGGACGATTGTAGACTGGCGATGGGGTGAATGATGCACCCGCGTTGAAGAAGGCTGATATTGGCGTTGCGATGGGGAGTGGTACAGATGTTGCGAAGTTGGCTGCGGATATGGTTCTAGCGGACTCGAACTTTGCGACGATCGAGCAAGCGGTGGAAGAAGGAAGACTCATCTACAATAACACAAAACAATTCATTCGCTATCTTAGTACGTAAACCTCAATCTCCTCCGACTCGACATATCCACGTTCCGGTGGTGTGTCCCAATTCCTGTATGAATCTTCGGTGCTGATCTCTGTCTGTTTTTCTCACACATAGTTTCTTCGAATATTGGAGAGGTCGTCAGGTGAGGAGCCTCGTATGTTTTGATCCTAAAGAGGCGTGTTGCTCATCTCGCGTTTCGCGTTCCCAAACAGCATATTCTTGACGGTGCTTCTGGGAATGCCGGAAGCCCTCATTCCCGTTCAACTGCTATGGGTCAATTTGGTGACAGACAGCTTGCCAGCAACCGCACTGGGATTCAATCCCCCTGATCATAGTATCATGAGGGTTCCCCCACGTAACAGCAGAGAGCCTCTGGTCGGCAAGTGGCTTTTCTTCCGTTATATGGTCGTTGGTATCTATGTCGGATGCGCCACGGTTGCGGGGTACGCTTGGTGGTTCATGTACTACGCCGGTGGACCTCAGATCTCTTTCTACCAATTGGTGCGTCTTATTTTCTTTGCCCCATCGCCGCTCAAACTCCGGTCATCCCTGAAGTTTGAGAGGTGTTTCGCGTGTCATGTTATGTCATGTCAATGTTTTTTCACCGTACTGAGATTTTTCCGTTTCGTATGTTTTTTGCCTTGGTGTAGACACACTTCCATCAATGCTCCGCGCTCTTCCCTGAGATCGGATGCGAGATGTTCACGAATGTGATGGCGCATAGGGCGACGACTATGAGTCTGTCGATTCTGGTCACCGTGGAGATGTTCAATGCGATGAATTCGCTCTCGGAGAATGAGAGTTTGTTCGTGTTGCCCGTATGGAAGAATCCTTTCCTTGTTGTTGCTATAGCTATCAGCATGGCACTCCACTTTGCAATTCTGTACATCCCCGCATTCTCGGTACGTCCTGTTTCATTGATAGTTCATTTCCGTCTCCATGCAGTATCCCTGACGGACTTTCTTTCATTCGTTCTGTTGTTCGTTCGTTCCCTACAGACATTGTTCGCCATCACGCCGCTCAACTGGGAAGAATGGAAGGCGGTCATCTACCTCAGTTTACCCGTAATAGCGATCGACGAAGTCCTCAAGTTCGTTTCGGTGAATCAACCACATCCAGTCTCTCCCGGCTGGTCATCTTCTAAACTTCGTCACCGCCTGCAGACAAATTTCGTAGAGCCACCCACGCGAGTGAAGGCTCTCTAGTCTAGTCTACTCTAGATAGAGATGTTAGAGATCTCTTCGTTTTTTTTCTTGTTGGGTTGTGTATGGTCGGTCACTCTGCCCCCACCCACCAAACTTCACGTCGTACCACATCACATCCGTACATACATACCGCACCCCATGCATGCATAATACACCCATACAACCCACACACCGAGTATTGCATTCCCCATTGTTTATTATAGACACGGACCAAATTTCATTTATCCCTCTTTGAACTTGATTCTCGTCCTCGAGGCGGCCCACTCCTCTCCGGACTTGAATATTGAATTTCCCTATTACTCATGATGCATGATATCGATCAAAGCCGAGTGTGTCTGAGACAATGAAACTCGCTCGTTTTCAAGCTTTATATTGATGCTGGGATCGATGGTACGTATCAAACACCAGAAAAAGGATGATTTCTGGACAAGTGGCATTACGCGTGTAAGACACCGACAGAGCCGATGTCCATTTTGCGCAATTGCATTATGTCCAATGTCCATTGTTGACGCGTTCACGGAGAGGGGGGTCGACCCAGTACCGGAGTTCTTGTTTGTTGGACATGCGTCATCACCGGTGCATCACCTCGTGGTCGCTTTACATGTTCAAATTGTCTCGGTGAAGCATTGACTCCCGCGATGCGTGTTACGGTATGTGTCGATGTCCGTCCCCACCTCCTATGTGGCCAACTGCGCATTGTACTTGACGCGATCAGTTTTGTCGAGTTTGTCGACAGGTGTACAAGGAGTGGATCATGATCATGCAATGCGCGCGATATCATCTGGTCTTTGAACCACGGGACCATATATATCTATCGAGATGATATACATGTGCCAAACTGTATATGTACAGTGTAGTTGATTTCTTTGGACTCTATTTCCTTTTAGTTTTAAAATGGATGATGTCAAGCTCTCCCGTCAGTCGGTCAGTCGGGGACTATCAAGTTGAATTCTCGGTCACTACTCCTCCTTTCGAATTCTATTCTATTATCCTATTAATCCAATCCCCCAAATTCCAGTTTTCCGCAATCCAAAATCCGAGACGTGTGAGAAAAAATCCTCGAAATTTAAACTCTGCCTCGCGCTCTCAAGCTCACAAACGGCTTGGAAATTAATCATAAAATTACCGTACACCCCAAGAACCGCGATGAACAATCCCCGGTCCTTGTCAAACAAGCGAGAGGAAAGAGGGATTCCTCTCATGGTCTTTCAGATGTGAGAACCCTCCAACAAACACCCCTACATTCGAACGCGAATGTATCACAAAATAGGGCATGTAAATGATGCAACTGAAACGCCATTTCCCAACTCTCCGAGGTCAGGTGGTCCCAAATCCAAGCAAGAAGTCGAAGAAGCAAAGTTATATGGAGAACGCACCAACACACCAACGTCACTGTGCCCACCTCATCTCTGTCCCATACTTGGATAGATCATCTGGTGTTATGTGTTGTCGTTGGGGTTCAGCCTAGGCCGGCGGCACGAGGATGCGATCCTCGAGAAGGTTTGATATATGCAATATGTGGGGGAAGGTGGAGGGTGGAATGAATCCGATCATTCATTGGAGGGAAAAAATCTTCTAGTAGATTAACCCAAGTTGCCAATACCCAATAGTTTGGAACTTTGGGCGTCGAGGGATCGAGGGAAAGAAGAGGGAAAACGGAAGGTTTCCGCACACGCGCGCATACCCAACACAACGCATGTTAAGCGCGGTGTTTATCACTTCATCCATGGAACTATAGAATAGTGAATTAGAACTTGGGGAATTAGGGTATGAAAAAAAAAATCTCCTCGAGAGTTGGTTGCGGCGTTCCAGTGAGAGTGTTTCGCTTATTTCTCCAGAGAGAGATTGGGATTTAGTCCTGGACGATAATCCAAACGGAAATCAAGATGGATCAGGTGTCCTCTCCATTCCATTCGGGTTTTCGAGGTGCTCGATCGTGAAATTCCGGGTCACCGAGGCAGAACCGAAAGTTCGGGGGTCAGCCAAGGAATCCAAGAACAAGATGCCTCGGAGCCTTCTCGAATTTTGAATGTGGAGAGACACCAACAAATGGGGTATATACCCGCAATACGATAGCCCTCAGCAGTCTGAGGTGCCCAAATTCTATTCTATATTGTGCGGCAGAGTTGTGGCAAAAGAAGGGGTTCGGCTGGTGAAATAAAACCCACCTTTGGTCTTGACTTCGTGAGCTGGAGCAGGCCGGCTGACTCCTATCTACTCGAAAAATAACGATTGATGATCGGATAGAAGCGGGTCAACATCGAAGTGGAGGGTAAAGGATTATTCCGTCGCGTTTGTGGATGTCACCGTTCAGTATCAGCTTCTCCAACGATAGATATGGGGGTGATCCTCTATGATTGTTTGACAGACAAAGCTAGGGCCCATCGTCCGAATGAACAGGACCCGGTTGAATCTCCTTGAGATTGGAAGCCTGATGTTTCTGCGCAGGCGTCCCGAGGTTGCGATCTTCCCTACGTTGGGAATTCCAGATGTATCCGACTGACTGAACTTTCCATCGACCGGATCGATGAAAGCGAATCAAGAGACGTGCATATACCATCCCAGTAATCCTCACACCAAGGAGGATCCTGGCCGCTACCTATTGAGCAAGTGTGGGCTTCGGAGCTCGGGTACCACGAAAGAGAAACGCTCACCGGAGACAGAGGATGTTAAGATTCCCATTAGAGACAAGCATTGGCCCTCCAATCGTGCAAATACACAAAGGCACCATTCGACACGTTAACCGACTGGACGACATTGTACGCCACGAATCCGACACGATACCACCTTGGAAGGGCACGGGATTCAGGAAGCTGAAGAAGCTGGACGGTCTCGTCGAGCTTTCAAGCCTTGTGGTGTTTGTTCACTTGTGACCGCGTTTCGCATATCGGAAGTACTGCAGGTTATAGGTGACGAAACCTTGAAATTGCCACCGACATTCGGACATTGAACTCTAAGAACCTCGTCGTTCACTGGCTCATGAATAGAGAGTGCTTCCTAGATGCCCGGGATTTGTCAGTTGAACGGCGGTGATGCAGAGGTAGTCTATTGAAAGAAATACCTCTGGTTCGTGATGCTTGCTGGCTACGGCCATCTTTATACGAGAGCCAAGATGGCCGAGGGGAGGAGCTACAGCGCCCTTTTTGACCCTCTGATCGAGCAGGTTCGCACCCAAAAAAGAGGCGGAAGATGATAACCCGCTCCATTTTTGAGCCCTCTATACCGCGCAGGAACCAAGGGGACCATATGCTGCGAGAACCCGAGGTGGATTCTGCGGACCCGCTGTCTAGCCCGTTGATGCAGGATCCCAGGACCCAGGGGGGTCTGTCGTACCATATACTCTGAGTATTAAGGACGTGTTTGACCCCTGCGTGCGATTGGCTACAGTTATTCAGAGAACGAGCGCGATAGGACGAGCTGTAAATAGAGTTTGAATAGCGACTTCCCACTCTCATCTCTGCCTTTTCCTCGAGCGCCGGCGAATTCCCCCAGGTCGTGGGAACTACGCCACAATGCGCTTATTTCCTCTTACGGAACATGGCATCCTAGATCTAGACCCGTCACGCTCATCAGTGACCGGAGAAGCCTCGTTTTTGAATCTCTTTTTTCCCTGCTGCATGGGCACACTTTCAGACTGAGTCAACTTGCTGACGACTTCTATCGGTCAGAATGAAACCCCGACTTCGAATTCAAACAAGGTGCCGTATAACTCCTCAGTCACTCTGCCGAAAAACCGTGACTGCCAACTACAATACGCCGCATCCGTGGAACCGCGAGAAGAGCCAGCAGAAACGTGGAATATCCTCGGAAAAGACCCCAAGCAAGGAGAGCAAGCCCTGGTTGGACACCCATCGAGGGTCAGGTTCATGTGCGTAATCTCCTGCACGATGGGAAAACCCTTGCCAAATCCTCATTACTCGAAGGATGCCCTCCAGACCCACTCAATAGGACCCGTCCATTGAATACAGTGCGTCTAATATCCCTTGCCCTTCATCCCTTTTCATCGAACCGTTACATACAAAACTCGTGCTGTGCTTCTTTCTCTGCGACCCACAGTCACCCTGAAGAGGGGAGTTGATCACGATGGAACGAAGCCATGGAATCTGCCGCCACACGCCATGATGCCATGATGCATGATGCCATTTTACCAACTTCTTCGTGGTTCTTTTACAGTACCTCTTGTTCGAATCAACCACAAAGACACTTTCGACTTGACAAAGGATGACTTGAGCCTCAGAAGCCCAGCAAATCTCCGAACCAAAGGGAGGATGAAAAATCCAGTCCAGACGTTCGGCGGGCCTGAAGAATTCTTTTATCATTGACAAGCTTGTAAAAGAAAAGGCTCTGTGACAACGCTTACCTCATGAGGATGATTTTCCACACGCATCCCATGTGGGTAATCTACAACTCGAACACCCTCGGAGTAGTCTCCCCCTCTCCGAGCCTATCCCATCCGTCCCTGCCAATACATGAATGCAATTCCGTAGAACATGTGTTCAGAATCTATGGTTTCAAGTACATATGCTTCCACACAAAACTTTCAGCCCACCTTACAATGCACACATGCACACCACGACCCTGCCCCACTGCGTTCTAATCGTACAGACCCAGTCCCTGCAAGAGTACATGTAAGATCGGCGGGGATTTCTCAGCATCGACACGCTCCATCATACATCTTCAAACATCCCGGGACATGCCTTTCTAATGGTACGTACTGTGCATCACGCCTAGTTCCATCCCGAATGAATCCAACGATCTATGATCGCAACAACCATCCAGGTGAGTTTCCTTCCAACTTCTCTTGACCGGCTTGACATTCAAAATTCACCACCACCATCTACGAACACCCTAGAGTCAAACCTGAACGCTTGAACCTTAATTCTGAAAGTACCCATGATGCATAACCGGAACGAGCCCTTTCTCTCAAGGCCCTCAACTCTCTTCTCAGCCTTCGCACTGTGGTCAAAAACTCAAAACAAAGTCACACACTTGTCTGGAATTGTAGCATGTGTAACATACTCTCATCTCCGAACGAATATGACCTCTTGCTCACAACCCGACTTTTGAGTAACCCTTTTTTGTTATGCGCAGTCGACGGATTTCAAGCTGAGCTCCATTGCCTCCCATCTAGAGGATCTAACATTACGATCAATGACACCATGAACCCGCGGAACCGAGATACGATTGTCAATTTCTTTTGTTTTCTCGATTTCCGAGTAGAGTTACAAAATTCCCGCCTGTCACTATCGACCAATGTTCGACCGCCCTCGGAATCGAATCTCTGAAACAGAAAATTCGATACAGAAAGAACGAAAGAAAAAAAAGCGTCACGGGAGTTCTGTGGCGGTTTCCTTCAAATCCCTAGTCCCAACCGTCACGGTTGTCCGAGTCGCAGCAACTGTAATGTACTACATCTACCCGACGATTGTGTAACAAGCTTAAGCGCAGCTCGGACTCCCTCGAGGCGTTTAACACGATCACGATCGCAGCAATCGCCCATACCTATCACACTCATCATCAGTCGGATTATATTTTCTTTCTTCGCTTCCCGGGTACCCCGAAGGTCGAAAACCCACTGTCAACCCCGAGTCGGGAACGACAAATCCGCAAGCCCATTTCGCCAAAAAGTACTAGTTCCATCACTGGGTCACTTCAAGCTTCAATTGTGGAAGTATATCATATCCGATACTACGGTGAAAGAACTTGGAACTCGAGAAGCCTATAGTGATTTTCGGTTCAAAGCTCTTGCTCGAGTGAATCATCGAACACGACCAAATCGAATCTAAAAACGATCATACCTTGACTACCGATGAGTCAATGACCAATGACCGATTGAAGATCATCCCAAGAAGCTACTTGCACAGCACCTTCACCCGAAATCTCATTCTCTTCGAAAGCCTCCTTCAACTTCATCGACATCGCGAGACCCGGTAAAAAGTCTATCCTCGCATGCGGGGAACTAAATCCAAGCAGAATGAAAATTAATATTAGACGCTATTCACATAAGAGATCTCAAGAGTTTACTCAACACCTCGGGGTCCGGGAGAATGTCTTGGCTGGCATGCGGGGTACTAACTCCCAGTCGTACTAGTCAACACGAGCAGTAGGCAATCCGAGTCAGCGAGCTTGGAATTCGAAGCACGAGTCCGATCGCGAATTCGAAGTATCATCCACGTCACCAATCATGTCCCCATTTTTCGTACTCAGATTTCGTCAAGAGTAATGATAACCACCCTCTGTTCCTCGGTAGACAGAATTTTACCCTCCACGTTTTTGTTCGACGACATAAAATGCCATGAAAAGTTGATGACCGGCTACGTCGGTCTCTACAAAGCAAATCCCTCGAGAATCCACCCAGTACTTGTCATAATTTATCATGCGTCTCAATTATTATTTTCCCTGCTTTTACGAGGATCAATTTTACTGGTGTTCTCGGACTAGAAAATCACTCGGAAATCGCTGGCCCCCGGTTCAGCGTACTTTTTGATCATGAAAAGATGCGCGTCGACCGCACGTTCTTCGATCGCGAGTCATAATCAGTCTTCGACTCGAGAGTCCGAGACTCCTTCGGAATATGCGAGTTAATAATGGAGAACCAAGCACACACGCGTATGCGAAAATAAATATCATGTACAAAAATAACCGAGTTGACTGTAATGAAGTTCAGAGTCAGATATAACGAGAGATGATCATGTAGCATCAACTCTGAATGTGTTGTGGATTGCGGAAATTTAAACAGGGGTGGAAAATAAGACTGGGTAGTATGTCCTTGCAAGGAAAATACTAGGGTAAATAGGGTAACTCTACCAAGTTCGTACTACCATACCTATATCGCTGATTGATATCGTCGTCACTACACGCACTCTTGTCATCATCTCTCCCCTCCTCCTCCTCGAGACGAACGAGAACCGAGGAAAGAAAGATGATAAATCACAGCTGCCAAGTGACAGCCACCAACAAACGAGAATACCAACCCTGTCACACAAGCTCAAGCCCGCGACAGGGAACCATCATCCACCTCTTATCCTTATCCCCAACCTCATTAATCTCTATCCCTTGCCGCCCCTAAACCTTATCCTGTCCGAAGTGGCCTTTGACCGAGGCCAAGTCAAACTAATCACTCCTAGGATGAGGGACACTGGCACGGCGCTGTCCCCTTTCGGGCGGGGGAACAACATCAAACCCACTCTGCCCCAAATCAGCGGGAAGAGCAGCCGTCTCATCCAACGCATGTTCCGCCAACAAATGTCGGGATTCTTCCTCTGCGAGAACGGCCGATGGAGAAGCAGGCGTAACTTCGGGTGTGGGTCGCATCCATCTTGGGGGATCAACGAGTCCGTTGAAAAGGAACTGTAGATCGTGGTATGCGTGTGTGATTGTGATGGCGGTGAGGTTTGGGGATTTTGTATGGTTTATTTGGTTTTTTAGGGGTACGAAAACAGAAAGGGAGAAGCAGAATCAGAATTTGTGGGGTAGATAGAAGTTGGGAAGCGAAATGTGGCGTACCGTTCCATATCTGGATCAAAGGTGAGAGAGATCGTAGAGAAATGTATCATCAGTAAAACATATTCCTCAAAACCCAAAGGGAGATTGGCAAAAAGGAGGTCATAGAGCTCCTCGTTTCCAGTCCCCCATAAAGACAGACTTACACCAGTAGCCCAAACCCAGAGACTTGCAAAAGGGTGATCGGGAACAAGATCTTCTCCCACCCCAATCCCAAACTAACAACCCAGATACTCAACGTCCTGCAGGTATCAATGATGCTCCTTGCAGTTGCACTTAGAGTCCTCGTGACGCTCAACCCAAAGTAATTAAAGAAGCAGATACTGATCGCAATCGCAATTCCAGACCAAAGCACCGTAGGCGTGGTCACCATTTGGGTCCATCCTCTCGGGAGATCGAAGAAAGGTGAATACGAAGGAGAGTTAGGATCAGCGAGGGGGGAAATCGCGAGGAAGGGCAACATGATGAGGATGGTGACGAATCCAAAAAGACCTTCAAAGCCGACTGCTACAACGGGTGCCACGGTATACTTCGACATGATCTTTTCTGCAATCACAGAACAGAAGTTTCCGACCAATGGAGTGTTTCAGTCAGAGACCCGTATAAAACGTTCGTTAAGGAAATATGAAGTCACCTTCGACGACCATTTGAGTTGCCGTGCTACATAATCGGGGTCGAGTCAGGGATCAGCGATGTGAACCATCGGGACAGAAAAGTGAAGCGAGGCTGGAGAGGCATCGTAATGGGGAAGAGAGGGATACTCACAAGACCTGGGCAAACAAGACGAAAAATATACCTGAATTGAACCGCAAAATCATTGAGTGTGGGGAGAAAGATACCGTAAGGGGGAAGGGAACGCGCACCAATGAGAACTCTTACGCCCTCTGGTTGGTCTGAAGCGGCTCTCGGAGAAACTGCACCATCTAGACCAAGGCGGCCGTCTGAGGGTGAGAGGAGTGATAAGAGAGGCTCCTTGACGGATTCCTTGATTAAGGAGCCGCTGTAGCCTACAAGCGAGACCCCACCCATGACCGTGACGAGGGAGACCCATCTAGGTTGGGGGAAGACAGGGTTAATGAATGATTTGTAAAGGAAAGTGGGTGTCCATGTGGGTGAATGTGGTAAGATACTCAACTGGTAAAGCCATAAACGGCGTCGGAGGAAGATGACGCTGAGTGCAGCAACGAAAAGGATGAGGGCGCCTCGTGTCATTTGATATATGGACACGGGTGTATAGAGAAGGCCCACATTCATCAACTACCAAGAGATTCGGAGTTAGCACGGTAGTTACAAGAGGGTTGTGCGATGATTATGGAGGGACATAGGAGATTTGAGAGGAAGCAAGTGACGATTACAAGAAGATGTGAAGCCAAGAAAGGCATGCGTTTCGTACCAACGGAAAGAAGAAGGAAGGAGGAGGGAATTGTGAGAGAAGTGGACGGACCGTTGTGCCGGTGAGATCGCAAGCTGCGGGGAACCAGAGGAGGAGATACTTCCAACCTTGCATGGTCTGTGGACCAGCGTCGGGGAAATCCTTTGCAGATTGTGGGTCATCAGAGGCGGCAGACTCTTCATCCTGGTGGAGGGGATCTCGTTCCTGTTCGGAAAGATGTATGTTTGTTTTACGGAACTTTGAGTTTACCCATGTGACGATGACGGGAAGGAAGCCTTGTATTTGTTGGTATAATATTACGAAAGCGGACGAAAGGATGGGGAAGGGAGCAAGTGGGAGTACCGGAGGGAGATAGTATGAGAAGACGGGCCGAGAAAGGATAGGAAATGGACTGACAGAGCATCTCTCCGACTAGTTCGGAAGGTGAGATTGTTATATATGAAACAGGTGATTGGGAGAGGAGGACATACGGAACATCTGTAGGGTCTGCCAAACCGGCTGTTCGTAGAGAATGTGATTCTTTGGGTTTGGGTCTGAGCAATTCTCTACACATTGCATATCCTTTGGGAGAGGAGAAGGAGAAGATGAGACGCATGCGAACGTGACGGTGAATGAGATAGGCTGGACGGACCTGCCACTTTGACCATAATGAGTTGCTGGAGCCCTGTACGATGGATATTGGAGTGAATGGCTATATATATTGCAAACTAGAAGGATACTGTACCGTAATGAGCATCCCCGCGACGAGAATAGGGACATAGAGAGAGGAAGGCATAGCTGGTTTTGCCCCGGACGCTGTGGTGGACGTTGAGGACAAGGACAGGTGTCGGCAGCGGGAGGCGCTTCGTGACGGAGATAGCAAGGAAACGAGAAAGTGCCCGGAAAGGCAAGGGTGACGTGACTCGACGTGACTGGGTGGCGGGAGATGGGATCGGAAGTGAAATGGCCGGGGTTATTGGAGGTGTTCGCTGATTGGATTGTCATCGTGTGGGAACGAGTGTGACAGGCGACCCGAGAGATTGGTATGGGAGCCTGTTTTGGATGGGTGTATCTCGGATCGGACGTGCATCTGAGTGGGTGCATCTCGCATCGCACACCTTGCTGCAAAGGCTCCCATGCAATATTTAATTTCTTTTTGCAGGTGGCATGGCAGCTGGAAGAAGAGGTTACCTTACATCTCCCATCATACATCATAACAAAACTCCAATCCCTCTCATATCATAATACCACTTCTTCCTTCTCCCGTCCAAATGCTACCCCCTCCCCTCCCCTCTTCTTCCCCCCCACCACAACAATCATGGTCAAACTTTTCCTCGTCGCAACCAAAGGCAACTCGGGTGGAAGATACTTCCCCTACTCTGGATACCTCGGCCTCAC
>JANAWD010000836.1:0-15146 GCA_027627245.1 Meripilus lineatus | reverse complement strand
CGCCATCCCATTCACCAACAACGGGTCACAGATCCCCATCTACTATAACCAGACTGTTGTCCTGCAATGCCTCACATCTGGTGTTGTTAGCCCCGTCTTGATCATCCGAAAGGTTGATCATCAGACAACTGTCGAGGCGGTGGACGCTTGGCGAAATCCTGCTGCTCACAACCCCGACAAATACTATCCTCACCTCGCTTTGACTTCTTTGGAAGCAATAGCTGATTGGGCTTCCAGGAATGGATTCTATGCAGAGATCATTGATCATCAACTTGAGGCAGTCAGCATCTGGCGAAAGCTTGCTGCCCAAGATATCGATCAATATGCCAACCCTCTTACTCTCGCACTCGACAGAATGGCGGAGACCTATCTTCGACGTCATGATTCTGCAGCGGCCATCAAATGTCGAATCGAGGCAGTAGATATTTCGCGAAATGCTGCCGCTCAGAACCCCGAAAAATACTATCCCCAACTTGCTTCGGCTTTGGTGCCAATAGCTGATTGGGCTTTCGCGAGCCAACTCTACACAGAAGCAATCAAATATCGACATGAGGTGGTCACCATCTGGCGAAAGCTTGCTGCTGAAAATATCGATGAATACGTCGATCCTCTCTCACACGCCCTCCGCGAAATGTCATATCTTTTGTTTCGGCTCCGCGATTCCGCAGCGGCCATCAAATGTCGAATCGAGATAGTGGATATTCAGCGAAATCGTGCTGCTCAGAACCCCACAAAATACGTCGACCTTGCTATAGCTTTGCAAGGCATGGCCGACTGGGCTTCTGCACATGAATTCCATTCAGAGGCCATGGATTGTCAACGTGAGGCAGCGGACATCTGGCGAAGGCTTGCTGCTTAGGACTCTAACAAGTGCTCTTGTGACCTCGAAGTAGCCCTTGTCACTATACGTCCAGTAGCCAACTCCACACAGGGCTCATCGATCAGTAACATGAGCAGCCGACAATCGACAGAACCTTGCAGCCTCAAACGTCCATCCTCTTGCACACCGCCCAGACAACCCGATTTCTCCGGCGGAAGCTCGTTGCTTCCCGAAATTCTCGAGAACCTATCCAATACTTAGGATGCGATCCGTCGACAAGAAGCATTGAACACACCACGATGGCTAAACCGTTAGGATTTTTCTTTTATTCGGAATCCTGTCTGTAGAAGCACGTCACATCGTCGCCGTGTAGTGACCCCGACGAGTGGACACGACTCCCTCTCCCTAAGACCCTATTTTTGATCTTCGTATCAATATTTGTGTGCTTGCGCAAGTATGTAGCTTCCATTTGCCCGCAGTTGTCTTGTATATTTGTATGGACGTTACGGTTTAGTTTGTTTGACTTGTGCGACAATGGACAACCCGTGTCTCTTAAGATAGAATTGTGACTGTGCTAATCGATTATTGAATGAATTGGATCTGAGACGTACTCCTGCAGCGTAGTCGGCTCAAAGCCTGCACTCTGGTGCAAAGTCGGTATAATAAATGAGCTCGACTCACATGTCAATTGTGGTCGAGTTCACGGTCGCCGACTTCCTTTGGACCGAAATAACTTCGAGTCTACCGCCAACAACGACCGATGACGCCGACCTTCAACTCGTTAAGCAAGCCAAGAAGTCTCACTAGTGGACAGTGGACGAACACTACGCACAGATAAAGAACGAAGTGAAGCAAGAATGGAAAAGATAAAGTGAAAAAATAAGAAAAAGTAAAACCGAAAGTCGGCACACACACACAGAAAGAAAATAGAATGTCAAATAAATGTAATGCCATAGATTCCGCAGCTATCCAAGGAGAAGGGAAGCACGAAAACAGATTCAGACTGCACAATAGCAAAAAGGGAAGATGACGAGTAGAGGACAGACCGGAGTATGAAGACGGGGAGAGTGTGTACAAGGAATAAGGCGAAACAGAGACATGCCCGGGGAAACAAAGTAAAAGGAGTGAGGGCACATACACAAATCTGCCGTAGGTGCAGGAGAGATAATGGCTCGTCCAGGACCTCCTCTTCTCGCACTGACCGACTGTGGTGCGAACTCCCTGACTTCCGTATGAGAGCTCCCATTCGCTGACGATGTTCGTTCATCTTTTCGGTTCGCTTCTTCCTGCTCTTCTTCTTGTGCAAGTCTCACTCCCACAAAGGAATGGACGATCCCACCTGACCATGACGCAAGAAATCAAAGTCATCCATACGAAAATAGCAACCCACTCAAAGCGCGAAGGCGGAGAAAAATGGACGGAAATACTCACAGATTCGCCGTCTTCAAATAGCTTAAGGAATGCCCAAATGCCCGGGCTCGCAACAATGGCGGCGGTTGTATAAGATATCAACCGCGCGATCTAAATAGCGAATAACAGACCAATGAGATCCAAAACTCCAATTCCGAGGTACCAAACTCCGAGTTGCATGATGCACGTCTACATCGGAAACATGACCACAGCAAGTAAAACGGCCACGATATAGTGAAAATCCCACCAAAGTATGTTGTCCACTGTGATCCCTCATAGTACTCAGCGTTTCGGAACAGCTGCATCTGGTTTACTTGGAGGAGTTTGGGTGAGGATGGCGAGCCGGGCGGTTGATAATCGACTCGTACGTAGAATGGGATGGAAACCAGCATTTTTCGGCATCTTCTTCTGGTTTAATCTTTGGTATGTTAGCATATGCAGATGAAGTGAGTGCCTTGCCAGCGGATTTGCCTTGAGGGTTATGAGGTATCCGATGAGTCCAGCCTGAGTGGATAACAGACGAAAGCAGGCACTCACCCTTGGAATGGTCGATACGCTTCCCGATTGATGCTCCCACTCCAACCTTAAGCCTGCCTTTGCTGCATCGTAGGATATTGGCAACACTTCGCACTTCAGCAGGAGCAGTGGCTTGTCATTCATGGGCGATTGAGAACACCTCAAATCTCTTCTTTCATAAACCGAAGTCACAAGTTCGGCCATCGGAGAAGAAAGGTAGGTTAAGGTTACAATGATAACATTTTTTGCACGACCGCGTCTTCAAAACGGCCACTCACGATCGTTTCCTCAAGCATCTGAGGCATCTGAGGCATATCTCTGCGTGCTCTCCATAACGGACTTGCTGAAGGAGCCATATCAAGCATCTCGGCATGTTAGCTTTCCGTTTCCTAATCTTCGCTTACTCAAACTTATCAGTCTGCGGGTGAAATACCGCCACAAATTCCCTATCATACCTCATTTTTTCAAGTTGGACCTCATGATAGAGTATCCGTATATCCAATCTTCTCCAAATCCCGATCTAGTTTGTAGGGCCGGATCATCCTTTTCCAGAGGATATCGTGGATGATACTTGCAATGAACGCATTCGGCGCAGTCTACAAAGGATAGAAGATTATTGTATATCCCGAGGAATCTCATTACAGATTTCTACGCTGCGGATTGATTCAACTTAGGAGATCACATTATTGTGCGTAATTTGTTCTCTTCGGACGAGATTATCTTCCGCGATCGTTCACAATTGAGAGTAGGTTGTATATGATCCTTATTCTTCTTGATCCTCTTCGCTACTATCGTTAGATTGGCATGTTGTACCAAGTCGGTTCAGTCATTCAAACGATAGAACTAAAACTGTCTTACAGCATTCATCTTGGGAAACGGAAAATTGATATTCGGGGCGAGCTTTGTCGAAAACAAGTGTGATGCACCAACACAGTAACAACATGACCACGACATGGCGGATATTGTGAGACTATCACGGAGGTCGCGGAATGGGGCTTCGGAATGTGCAAACGTGGATCGTGGTGCGGTATATGTGAGCAATTCCACGAATCGTAGAAGCCAGTAACCAATGGTCTTCGTAGCGTTCAGCTAGCCTGGAGCGTAGGCGGAAATGCGAAAGGGATCTCATTATCGTGTTGAAGCGGGTGACCACCTCATCCATTGTAGGCCTTTTTGCTGCTTCATCCTGAACCATATCGGCGATCAAGGGATACATGAACTCTAACCCTTTGAACCTCTGTAAGTGGGGATGTGTGTGTCTGGTTCATCGATGGCAACACCGTGATAAGGGGCTGAACTCACCTCCAAGAACTGCTCTCTAACCAGATTTCCAAGGTAGTATACGTCGATTGGGAAAGGATCATACTCTCTCTTGACCCCATGCCAAATAAACTCGGGAACTGTTCGGTCACCACCGCAATTGGCCATCACTTTGCGATCCTGGCCAGGTTCGAACTTCGAGGATAGGCCAAAATCAATGAAGAAGTACTTGGTGGGCCTTGCGGTACGTGTATGAAACTTGGCATCTGACTGGACATCCTGGCTTCTGGATGTACGTCCTGGGTGGAACATTTCAGGGAATGTCGGCCGGGGGTCCATCATGATATTCAGGAGGGTGCAGTCCCTGGGTAGGATGCCAGTGAGTAGAACACCGGGTGTACATTCGAATTTGAAGACGTACCGGTGGGCAACATTGCATTGATGTATGAATTGAAGACCCTGAAACATATTTCAATACACGATAGGAATGCGTGATCTCTCCAGTCATCCGTCGTAAGATTTGTCGGAAGAATTCAACGGCCTCGCCCACCGATTTGAATCGTGGATCATCAAATTGTCGTAATAGAGGCATGACAATTATAACTTCGTCGTATTGACCTGTAGAATCAGGTACTTGAAGTGCTTCATATATGGGTACGCAGTGATTTTTGGGGTGAGAGCCCAGGGGTTCCGTCGAGAAATACGTCGCGATTTCACTCTCGGGGCCATGATTCATTCGTTTCATTGAGACCATCTCGTTGTCCGAAATTCGAGTCGCGTCCATGATAAAGGGGTGCTACACACTTCACATTAAAATGAGAGTCGCATTCGATGAGAGAACGTACCTGGCCCAAGACTCTTGTGTCTTCTGCCCAGTATGATCTTGATTTCGGATTGTCGACGTCCCAAGAAGGAACCCACCCGGGTCGATATCGTGGGCGAAGCATGTAACCCTTCTCTTCAAGCCACTTTTGATGTTCCATCCAGAAGATTTCAAACTCGTTCAGGATATGGTTGTTATCGAGGCGTGGGATCGTGTATTGAGGTTGAGCTATTTTCAATGCCTCCTCGGCCGTCGTCATCTGGGTTCGCTACAGGTGTGTATTACAAATTCAAGGTCGAAGGTAGATTCCTCGAGATCCTGAATACTTCAGTGGGCTTTCGCGACCCCCTCGGGTTCAGGTTCCTATGACGTATCACTGGCAATTCAGCAGGAAGAGAGAGGAGAAATGATATTGGACCCGGGATGGCTGAGGTTTAGCACCGCATCCTTGAATTTGATATCTTCTTGGGGGATAGAACGGAGATCGACTTGCTCCTTTTTGAATCGAGACTGTCAACAAGCAGATGGCAAGCTGTAACAAGCATGATATAAGACTGGAGATGAAGCAACATCTGAATGAAAGACAATGGCAATGCGAGAGGGGATGACCCTGATTTTATGATGGGGGACGTGGAATAGCACTTCGAAATGTGCAAATATGGATAGTAGTACAATAGATGGGACTGTCACGCTGGACTCAATAGAGAAATAGAGGGAGCAACTCGAGTCGTCGATGCTTTTGTTGTGTTTGTCAATAACGATCTAAGGTAAAGCGGAAATGCGAAGAAAGCAGATTGCGAATGATCAGCGTCGGAAATAGGAATGATGTACCAAAACAATGAGAACATGTTGCGAATATTGTGAGACTATGGTGGGGGTCGTGGAATGGGGCTTCGGAATGTGCAAACGTGGATGGCGGTGCGATAGATGTGAGCAATTCCACGGATTATGGGCACCACGAACCATTCGTCTTCATAACGTTCAGCGAGCCGGGAGCGTAGGCAGAAATACGAAAGGGACTTCATTATCGTATGGAAGCGGGAGACAACCTCATCCATTGTAGGCCTTTTCGCTGCGTCATCCTGGACCATATCAGCAATCAAGGGATACATGAACTCCAAGCCTTTCATCCTCTAAAGCCGGAGGCATAAGAAACGAGGATGCATGAATGTATGTCCGGTTCATCAATGCACGAGGGCTGAACTTACCTCCAAGAATTGCTCTCTGACCAGATTTCCGATGTAGTATACATCGATTGGGAAAGGGTCATAATTTCTCTTGACTCCATGCCAGATAAACTCGGGAACTGTTCGATCACCACCACAATTGGCCAATACCTTGCGATCCTGGCCAGCTTTAAACTTTGTGGATAGGCCAAAATCAATGAAGTAATACTTCGTCGGCCTCGAAGTACGCGTATGAAACTTAGCGAATGACTGGAGATCCCGGGTTCTGGATATCCTTCCTGGATGGAACATTTCGGGAAATGTTGGCCGAGGGTCCATCATGATATTCAGATAGGTGCAATCTCTGGGTGGTGTGAGCAGAACACGGGACACATTTGAATTTGGAGACTCACCGGTGGGCAACATTGCACTGGTGTATGAATTGAAGACCCTGCAGCATATTTCAGTACACGATGGGTACGCATAGTCTCTCTAGTCACCTCAAAAATTTGGCGGAAGAATTCGACAGCCTCGCCCACCGATTTGAATCGTGGATCATCAAATGGTCGTAATAGCGGCATAACGATGATGACCTCGTCGTCTTTGCCTTTCGCATCTGGTACACGGAGCACCTCATACACCGGGACACAGTGGTTACGCGGATGAGAGGCAAGGGGCTCCGTCGAGAAATACGTAGCGATTTCTTTCTCGAGGCCATCATTCATTCGTTTCATTGAGACCATCGCGTTGTCCGAAATTCGAGTCGCGTCCATGATCAATGGGTGCTAGACACTTCTTTTAGAGATGAGGATCATGTCCCGTGAGGGAACGTACCTGGCCCAAGACTGTTGTGTCTTCCGTCCAGTATGGTCTTGAGGCTGGGTTGTCGATATCCCAGGAAGGAACCCATCCAGGCCGATATCGTGGACGAAGCATGTAACCCTTTTCTTCAAGCCACTTTTGATGCTCCATCCAGAATGTTTCAAACTCGTCCAGGATATGCTCGTCATCCACTCGAGTCACGGTGTATCGAGGCTGAGGTATCTTCAATGCTTCCTCAACCGTCGTCATTAGAGTCTACTAAATACGTAGAACAAGTTAGAAAAAGAGGGATTCAAAGCGACCCCAAGGAACGTACAAGGTATAACTTCCAATATAGATTTCCGTCGTTCAACTCTGAGGTATGTTTCAGCGATGATCTCGCTGGCTTTCTTTCAGTTATTATTCTTGGAGTGGTTGTGACGTATCATAGACATTCAATCAAGTGGCGGATGCAATCCAAGGTCGAGGCTGGATAATTTGAAGCCTTGAAGCTTGTAGGCTTCGGCCCTCGTTGCCCCAATCCTCAACGTCCTCAGCCTGGGCACGCAGGCGTGACGTATCAGGTCGAGTCGGCGATCCAACAAGGATGGCCGAGGCTTGACCTTGCCGCGCCCGAATAGTCGTTTTGTGCCACCAACCAATACGGCCCTCCTCCTGTGGCCATCATCGGATATGCTCTTATTTTCCGCAACCCCACCCCAGTCAGTGACATCTCAGACCTACCTACTTCTATTGCCTACCTTGTGGTTTGCGATTATTGTCCGTCTCAGACCCTTAAACATCCACGCCGTAAATATGCAGGTGTTGTAGGGTAGTTACCTCTTCAAAATCAAGCCAGTCTGATTTTCCGACCATGTACTCTGTCTCTCTCTGCGCTTGCCCGTCTTTCCCCTTTTCAACTTTCTGCCGATCCAGGTTGGATGCTGTGATGTAGTCGCTGATACAACTGCCCCAGAACTGCCATGGAGCACTCCCCCATGACTACACGTACCGCAGTGACCGCACCGGTCCACATGCTTTTCATAACCCAAGGATGGCTCTGTTTGCTGTGCTAATTTTGTACCCTGCACCCAAGCGCCTGTGTATTCGGTTTTGAGGAAGAGTGCGTTGAACGTGTTCCGTCCTCCCCACCTCACTCTTGAACACTCGACCTTTTCTCCTTTTCCTCTCACATGGACCAAGCAAAACAAAGGATGAAATTTCAATCTACTATGTGCGTTGTACCATGTTCTCAAGACGATTGTATTAGATGTATTAATCTCAATGATGCGTATAGGTTGTTTGTTGATGTACAATCCACACGTGTTCCTCCACGCATTCCTGTTGAGCTTCAAGACATGGTCATTCGTTCTCTGGCTCTGGATTGCCCATGGACGGATGCCGCAACCCTCGCAAAATGCGCGTTGACATGTCGTGATTGGTACCGAATGGTTGCCAAGGTTCTCTACAATCGAGTTCATATATTCGGAAGGAGGAGCTTCAAACTTTTGGAGAGGACTTTAAAGGAGAAGCATGCGCTGGGTCATGAGATAAGGGTACAGCTGCTGAGCATCCATGATGTTACCCCGGATGAACACACGTCCCTTGCGTACTTGCATACCCCTTTGAGCTCAATGAAGCTATACGTCAAGGAGCTCCTCATATCCGGTCCCCATTGCTCAAAGGATTGTACCTTTCCATTCCGCCGGGCCCTTCTTGCGGATCTCCCCCTCCTTAAAGCACTACAACATCTCCATTTTTACCAAGTCGAATTCCAATCTCTGGGCGACCTACGTAGAATTCTCGCTGCCATCCCTAACCTTCGCTCACTCGCATTACGAGAAGTTTCGTGGAAGGGCCCCGAAGCTGAATTTAAGCCACTCTACGACACGACTTCGTGGAAACTCTCACACCTCAGCCTTTCCCATTGTTCCTCGAACTTTGTTGCCCCTATTTTCTGGGCTCTGCCACCTCAAATGAATGAAACAAACAGACAGAAATGCAAGCTTCACCCAACCCTGTGGGATCGCGATATCACTACGATTATCGAACTCGCGAAGTTCTGTTTGGGATCGCCAATGAAGGAGCCTGAGGAGGAGGCTTTGGTGGGGAGGCGGAGGAAGAAGACACCGAAGAAGGAGGAGGAGGCGGTGGTCGCGGAATCCATCTGCTGGGAATGGAGATGTACCACAAATGGCACCAGTCAATGTATGTCGTTTTGATTCTTATCAATGAGGCCGTCATCGATCATCTCTTGATCCAGGGTTCCTTGAATGTTGTATCGACCAGATTGCTTCACTCGAAAACTCTACATACATCTGTTTCCTTCTTGGTCACCGACCCTCGATCTCTATCCACGAATCTCTGCGTGTTGTCGGTATACACATCTCGATAGAGAAGCAGACCGGGTTCGATATGAGCCGCCTGGACGCGCTACTGTACGAGTTTGAAGCCCTCGAGACGCTACACATCAACTTAATCGAGCCTTCGACGAATCACACTTTCGATTCAGTTATTCAGCAATTACCAAGGTGGCAAGAGAAGATCGCAGACCAAGGACTGCTTCCTTCGCAAGAGTTGTTAATGGTTTTGCCTCATGACGCACCCCGGCCCTGTTGTGTTGAAACCAAAAATCACAAAGGTACTCGTGCTCATATTATCATCAATTAATCCTCCTTTTCTGATGCAAATTGCTAGCCTATTCTCGAACCTTAATTTTGCGTTCTCTGTATCGAGTCAAAGACATCCTTTCCACGAAAGGCCTTGAGGAGTCCGTTCACGCGTGGGAGGGAATTTTAAAGGCACAGCGGGAACTCGTACTCATCAATCCCTCCGAATATCAGCTCCCTCTCCTCGATACTCTTGACCGCATGGCTGATGCCAATCAGGAATTCGGGGACACGGAAACCGCTATCAAGCATGCCATGGAGGCAGTGGAGATATGCCGGGAGCTCGATCAATCGGGTGTTACAGTTCATACTCTCTACCTTGCAGAAGCCCTCGATACATTAGTCACTTATCTCTTTGAACATGAGAGGATCACGGAGGCTATCGGCTACCATCGTGAAGGAGTCGAAACCTGGCGAAAGCTTGCCACCTGGCACAACTTCGAGAAGCACGCCCCTCAATTCGCAAAAGCCCTTGATCGCATGTCCACTCTTTCTTCCAAAACCCGAAGATCTGGCTTGAGACCTCCTTCCGACAGTCTTGAGATTACGGACTGTCAACGGGAGGCGGTAGACGTATGGCGGAGGCTTGCTACCCAAGATATCGACAAATACGGCGATCCTCTCGTTCACGCCCTTCATGGGATGGCGGATACCTACCTTCGACATCGTGATTCCTCAGCGGCCATCCAATGTCGACTTCAGGCAGTGGAAGTTTGGCGAAATCCTACTGCCCAGAACCCTTCCAAATACTCTCCTCGCCTTGCTTCGGCTTTGGAGGAAATGGCCGACTGGGCTGCTACGAACAAATTCAACACTGAGGCCATTGATCGTCGACGTGAGGCAGTCGGCATCTGGAGAAAGGTTGCTGCTAGAGATATCGACCAATACGGTGATTCTCTGGCATTCGCCCTCGATCGCATGGCGGATACCTATCTTCGACATCGCGATTCTTCAGCAGCCATCAAGTGTCGACTTGAGGCAGCGGGTGTTTGGAGAAGGCGTGCTGCTCAGGATCCTCATAAATACTCTCCTCACCTTGCGTCGGCTTTGGAAAAAATGGCCGACTGGGCTTCCACGAACAAATTCCACGCAAAGGCCATTGATCGTCGACGTGAGGTAGTCGACGTCTGGCGAAAGGTTGCTGCTGAAGATATCAATAAATACGGCGATCCTCTTGCGCTCGCCCTCGATAGCATGGCGGATACCTATCTTCGACATCGCGATTCCTCAGCGGCCATCAAGTGCCGACTCGAGGCATTGGACGTTTGGCGAAATCGTGCTGCCCAAAACCCTCCCAAATACTCTTCTCACCTTGCTTCGGCTTTGGAAAAAATGGCCGACTGGGCTACCCGGAACCAATTTCACACAGAAGCCATGGATTGTCAACGTGAGGCAGTCAACGTGTGGAGACAGATTGTTTCTGAAGATTTCGACAAACACGGTGATCCTCTTCCACTCGACCTGGATAGCATGGCGGATACCTATTCTCGACATCACGATTCCGCAACGGCCAACAGATGTCGAGTTGAGGCAGTGGACGTTTGGAACCCTCCAACTCAGAACCCTGACAAATATTATCACCGCCTTACTTCGGCTTTGGAAAAAATGGCCGATTGGGCTTCCACGGATGAGCTCCA
Source organism: Meripilus lineatus (assembly GCA_027627245.1). Lineage (NCBI taxonomy): Eukaryota > Fungi > Basidiomycota > Agaricomycetes > Polyporales > Meripilaceae > Meripilus > Meripilus lineatus. Next base: position 4,044 of record JANAWD010000836.1, on the reverse strand, counting down.
TACAGAGTCCTTAGATTGTCGATGGGAGGCTGTCGGCGTCTGGCGAAGGCTCGCTACTCAAGATATCGATAAATACGTCCATCCTCTCACACGCACCTTCAATGGAATGGCGGAGACCTATCTTCAACTTCAAGATTCCGCAGCGGCCACCAAATGTCGAATCGAGGCAGTGGACGTTTGGCGAAATTGTGATGCAAAGAACCCTAACAGATATTCTCGTCGCCTTGCCTCGGCTTTGGAAGAAATGGCTGATTGGGCCTCCGCGAACGAAATCCATACAGAGGCAATCAAATGTCGAACATGAGGCAGTCAACATCTGGCGAAAGCTTGCTGATGATAACACCAAGAAATACGTCTGTCCTCTTACGAACTCTCTCCATGGAATGGCGGAGACCTATCTTCACCTTCATGACTCCGCAGCGGCCATCGAATGTCGAATCGAGGCAGTGGGCGTTTGGCGCAATCGTTATGCTAAGAACCCTAACAAATATTCTCATCGCCTTACTTCAGCTTTGGAAGAAATGGCTGATTGGGTTTCCGCGAACGAACTCCGCACCCAATTTCTACGTCGCGATTTAACAGCAGCCATACAACGTCTGTGGAAATCGAGCGGTGCCAGGATCAGTGGGTCAGTCCGAATGATACTGGACTATATTTGGCACCTAATGGGGCCACGACTCTCAGTGGCTACAGAACCTATGGTAAGTGCCCTAGAGTATCGTATATAATGTAGAACTCACCTCAGTACGGAAGATAATGTCAGTGGACTGATGGACTGAGGAAAGGAGAGATAGACGGCGGGTTTTTTATGGGCTGGGGGACCGGTATACTTTGAAAGGGTTCCTGTGTCGAATTATGATCTCCGCATCCTTCCCATTGGATAATTAGTCTCGTTGTTTGTCACGTAGACCGTCAACAGCTTAAGCACGACTTGCAGAATGGAATTCACCCCCTTGTTTCAGCTTTGGAAGAGATGACTGAATGCGATCTCGCCAACCAGCTCCACATAGAGGCCATCAATTGTCAATATGAGGTAGCCAGCATTTGGCCAGACCTCACCGCTCAGGGCTTTGAGGAGGAGGTGGGATTTAAGTATTCGGGATGGACCCCGTGGCCTGGACTCGGATGTCATGTCGTGACAGCCTGTCACAGACGAAGCTTGAACTTTACGATGAACATCGATGAACTCAGAACTGTGCAGAGCCAGAGAGCATTGCTACCGTATGTTACCATTAAGTGTTGAGGTTCGAGATCGGAGAGGATCGACGGCGTATCGAGAAGCCTGAGGGTTTGGGTTAGCGAGACGGAACACAGAAGAGTGGACCTACCGCGTGATTATACACAGTGTTATGCTCGGACAATAAAGTGCTACGCTTTTGCGTCCGCCGTCTCTTCAAGTACTCTATCCATGATACTTGAAGGGACGTGAGTATTCCATCTGTTAATGTATTAGTACTCACCATGCCGACCTAGTGATCGTGTCGTTGCTAGGTGAATATATGCGAAGTACTCTTGCCATGGTACTTGAAGAGAATGACCGCATCCGAGTCGCTAGGTTGTGCTACCGTTGTCCTTGTCAGGTCTCAATCTTGACCACGACCAAGTCGTCAAAATGGTCACTCGTTTCCTCAAGCATCTGAGGCATATTTCTGTGTGCCCCCCCTAGTGGGATTGCTGAGGGAGCTATATCAAGCATCCCGCTGTGCGAAACAGTGAATACCGGCAGTGGTTCGTCAGGCGTCTCTCAGGCTCGCCTTTCCGTTGGCACTACTCGTCGCAGCACACCGTTGCATGTCATGCTGGGGTAAGCTCAAAGCCTACTCTCTCAATAATTCCTGAACATAGAAACATGATAGCCCACTTTCCCATCAACCTCCGGGGATGCTACATTTTGTGTATGAAGCCTCTAGCACCCGGTCAGCTCTTCGCCATGATTTCCGTGTCCATCCACACACCTGGTCACATTGAAGCTTACTGATCAAATCTGCTTACAACATACATTACCGCGAGAAAACAAGATGGGGAAGGTGGATTTGTTTTCTTGTCGAAAACCCATCACGATCTTGGCCCCGTGGTCCTATTTATATCTCAAACCCGGCCCGTTATACGACGTGTCGTTGTCACAATGCACACTCGCTCGCGTGCACCGTCCCGTCTCAATGGATAGACCAACCAACAATCTGGTATGTGTCCTTCTGATCACAATGTCTTTCTTCGCTTAATTCCACGCTAGAAATCAAGAAATCATGCATGACCTCGCAAAGAGTGCCATATCCACTGGCAGTTGTCCACCACGAATGAACGGGCTCACGGGATCCAGGAAGCGAATTATGGGACTCGACTGATGATATGGAAGTTCTCTCGCCTGTTTGCGCATTTGGGCGGTCCAACGAGCGACTTCTGATAAATCTTCCTGTGCCTCACGCACGAGGTTCACACCACGGAATCACAAACCGGACAAAGTGGGGTAAATTACTTATTTGGTGTGCGGAGGGTACGAGAGCAGGGATGCCTTTAAATTCTCAGAGAGTTCTCACAGACATTGTCGTTCCGACTCTTCGCAGGTCGCGTTGACTTCTCTCCTTTGGCCTCCCGTCTTTGTCCTGGTGTCTTCGTGGAGAAGCTGAAGACGGGCTACCGTTTGTCCCGTATGTTCTTAAACCACAGCTCTCATCTCTCATATGTTTGTGTTCTGACTTGCTTGATTCTAGTCAACCTTGGTTCTGGTCGAGACGTCAAGCCGCACCCAAGGAACGATGTCTTTGGAAAACGAAAAAGCCAACGCGTTGACTGAAGTTTCGGATGTTGAGAAGAGTCCCAAAGGCGCCTCAATTGAGAAAGAACGCGATCGGGATACGGATACTGAAGCTGTTCATTCGGCAAATGATACCCAAGGAAATGCCGACGAAGGAGGGCCTAACGATCCAACATCTACGACTACATTTGAAGGAACGTTGGAGGAGAAGAGGCTTGTCAGGAAGCTAGACGGGAGGATCATGCCGCTGGCTTGTATCCTGTACCTGTTTGCATGTATGTTGTCTTTCTCAACGATCTTTCCTTGCCATAGGATTGAGATGATTGATTAATCGTCTCGTGGTTCTATCATTTGTGGCTCTACAGACCTGGATAGGACGAATCTGGGGAACGCAAGGCTGCAAGGGCTTCCGCAGGATACACTAGGAGGAGACGAAAGCGGGGTGTTATTCGATTGGGTGAACTCGGCGTTCTTCTTTTCGTATGTAAGTTCAGCCCGGCCATGTCTGTGTTCCCCTCGGGCTTGGTTCGTCAATTGATAATCCTACTTCTATACCACCAATCATCAATCCTTGATTATAATGAACGCCGATATCGTAGATTCTATGTCAGATCCCAGCTTCAGTTACTTCTAAGCTGTATCCTCCTCGGATTTGGATAGGATGTGCTGCGTTGGGTTGGGGATTGTCGTCTACTCTGATGGTATGTCCACTCTTTCTCCGCCTCCTCAAACTGTTATTCAACGCATTGAATTCGTGTACCATATTCACTCTTCATTGTCTCGTGATGTCTTTCCTCCCCGCGGATCGCTTTGATCCTATACAAGTCTACGGGATTCAATTTCCCTGGACTTGTAGTTGGGCGAGTCTTCCTTGGGATATTCGAAGCCGGATTCGGACCAGGACTACCTCTCTACCTCTGTGCGTTCTTCCCCATCTTTCTTCCCCTCCACACCCTTCGATCTAATCAATCAACGACACAAAGCAATCTGGTACACCCGATATGAACTCGGGACCCGCATGGCCTACTGGTTCGGCTTCGCCGCAGTCGCAGGAGCATTCGGCGGACTCATCGCCTTCGGGATCCAATCCATACCGGATTCCAATATCTCAATAGCACATTGGCGGTTATTGTTTATTGTAGAGGGAATTCCGACGATTTTGATGGGGCTATTGAGTATGGCGTTTTTGCCGAATAGACCTGAGGAGACAACGTTTTTGAATGAGAGGGAGAGGATGGTGCAGATGGAGAGAGGGAGGAGAGGGTTGAGGGCGGATGTTGGGAGGGTGG
>JANAWD010000835.1:0-15147 GCA_027627245.1 Meripilus lineatus | reverse complement strand
GATAAAAAAAGTACTCTGTATTTAATATAACTTTTGAGAAATTAATTATTAAAATGATAATATATGTAATAACCAAGACTATTATAAATCACTTAATTAATTTATATTAAAATTATACTATCAAGAAATAATTTTTTAATGCTACCAAAAAAAACTAAGAAGGACCCCTGGCACCTAGTATAAGTGGAATGCCCATCCCTGAATTCTGGTCATCCCTAGATGTCAACCCTAAATAATGTTCCTGCCCACAAGGGCAGGCTAAAAAACCTACTGGGCAAGCAGTGGTCTGCCCACTATTTGGAGCGCGCCCACAGTGCCCATGCCCATCTATCTCTTAGATGTAACAAACGATCGTTCCCTTTTGACTAATAGATAGGGTATGGGGGGTACCTGAAGTGGAAATTCGGAGTTTCGATGCAAAGCCTTGAAGATACCACTGAGGCTTCTCTCCTAAGGCTTCATTCATAGCGGCTGCACACGGCACAGACGTCTTCTGCCAGGGTTTGAGATCGGAGAGTGTCCGTGATTGCTCAATCCAGAAAATTGGGCGTTACCTTGCCCAAAAAGGAACCAAAGTCATCCGCGCCATGCCCGGTGCCCCAATGTTTTGTTCGCTTCGTGCCGGTTTAACGTAGGTGGAAGTCGGATGAACCGTGAGCGAGTGGATCAGATGGGGCTGGTGGACGAAAGGGGAACCTGGAGTTCGCGGCGTTGATGTAAGAGCGTGAACTCCAACGTCATGAATCGACACAATCTAGGCCGTAGGATGTGCTGACTCACTCTCGTTCACCAAGTATCCCCAATAATCCCTTCGTTCACTCCTCGGTTTTCTGCATCTCGTCGTTCCCAGCCCATATTGGACACTGTCGGTCGTGTCTCGATGCACTGGCTAAATCCCGCCCTTCCAACCCCTCGGGAGATCTCGCCGTTGGTGGAGGGAAGTCTCGCTGGTTCTATAGAGTACTCCATTTAGTATATGATCCACACTTTAGCCATCGTACATACTCACCACTATACCTCGTTCTCCGTTTCTGTCTTTTGTGATTCTGAGTTCTGGTCGTGGCCTAGACGCCCGTTTGGTGTGGTATCAACGCAAGATGGGGCGCGAGGCGCTTACAAACGCTACCTAATAAGGAAGGCGAACGGTAATAAAATAGCGACACACAGGAAATAAAGTATACATTTCGTCACGAGTTTGCCGGTCGTATGGAAGGGATTTCTGGATTTGAGTCTGAATGCAGAGGAAATACAATCGGAAACAAGTCTGGTGAGGTATCTCAAGGGTAATACAAGGTCAGGGCATGGTATATGCATAGAGAATAGAAAGACAAACCAAAGATTGGTTGAAGTATGCAAGGGGAATACAAACCGGGTGAAATGTTGGGTAGCTTATGTAAACATCTTCCATAGGGGTAAAATCATGGCAAGGGGCTGGTGGTAGGCTAATACGGGTTTGCATTGGAATAAAATAGAATACATTGCGTCCACCGAAGTTTTGCATTGAAACAAAATCTTGGCGTGAACCTTCCATGTGACATGCTATTCTTGTGACGGCTTGGATGGCCTCGCATCCAATGGGCATTCGTGGGAGCGTATCTAAACGCCACATTTCCTTACATGTTCCAAACCCTGTTCAGTGATGTCGTAGAAGGAGATTTACGAGTCGATTCTTAATGGGTTGCTTGCCCAGTTGTTGGTTTGTTCGTCTGCTGTGTTTCTCTATTCAAGTTATTGTAACGCTAGTTGTGATGGACGCAGTCAGGGGAATTGGAATTAGTGATGGCGGTCGATATCGTACGCACGACGAAGAATCGTCTCTTCAAGTGTTACGATCACTAGAAGAGACTGACCCGGCGTCGCTGGACGTCTGATTCGTTAGGATTATTTCCCTGTGCGATCCCTCATACGAGGTCGGTATCGTTGTCGTCTTGTTCACGGTTCGTTACCCAGCTGCGCAAATCTAACAGGTTCGCACTTCGCAATTTTTGAACGTATAATTGACTCTCATTCTCAGTGTCTCCGGTTTTGCCATTGATCGACTGGGTCTGTTTCTGGCTCAATTGTGAGTGGTTTTGTTGAATGACTCAGAGAGTCAGAATACCCTGTGGTGCATAGTTTACCTGCTCCACCCACGCAACTATTATTCTCTTCAAAATGCTCGGGGAAGTTGATGTTCCCCTGTTATGAATCATTTGGTTCTTTGCCATCCATCTGACTATGTGTCGTCATGATCTGACTCTGATTCTTCCCTAGACCACTCTATTAGTCATTCAGTAACCAAATCTCGACAACTTCCCAGTAGAAATACCAAGTTCCATGAGGATTTAAGCTTGAAGTCATACATCGTTCGCTTCCGTTTGTCAACATCTACCACACTACACGCTTCTGAGATCATGGTAAGGCTGTCTCAAACGGTATTTGTATGCTTTTCATGGTCTTCTATATGCCTATCTGCCGTATTCAACGTACAGGATCATCTGATACAACTCATACGGGATTGTTGCGGTCCCCTGGGTTTATTGACGTCGGCCCGGTGAATCACTGACTGAGGGTTGCTCTTTTGAGTAGAATATGAGAAGGCTGTATGTATACCGGAATTTCACACGGCGAGTGTTCACGTCATTCCACGTTATCCAAAAGGCTCAAGTTTCAACGGATGATTCCCCTAGCGACATCCGACCGCCCACATTGTAAGTTGTGCACATACTCTGCTTTCCTTACCCTCACTAAAGCGTCAAGTATAGGGATATGTTGCGACCTGTACGAGTATTCCGTCATGGACCTCTCGCAGAACTCCTCTCAGGATGTCTCTCAGGATGTACCGCGGGAGAACATGCCATTTTCACCTACCGTGGCCTTCAGACCGCACACAGTCTCGTTACCCATTCCATCACCCCCTCCATTGTCACCTCCATCGCTTCAGTCGTCACCGTCTCTATCCCTTACATCGTTCACGCCTCCACAAGCCTACATCGCCACGAACTTTACGCCGAACATCCTCTACTACGCCCCTGGCTGCCCTACCGATCGGTTCATTCAACCCGGCTGGAGTCCTGACTTCGGACTCCCATGGGATCTTTGGTTGAAGATTCTTGACATTCTTCACAAAAGCTGCAGCGCCTTCGCCCTTCTATCTTGTGCGTTGACATGCAGGCACCTTCGCGAGCCCGCTCAACGCATGATCGATGCCTTAAATACGCGTCGAATCAGATCATGGATGCATGAAGACATCGACAAGCTGGCTGATGATGTTCGCAACACGCCGAGGGATGCAAAGCGCATCACAAAAGTCTTGTTTGATCCAGAGATACGGGATGACACATCTCGCGGACCTGCTGTTGCCATCTCTGTTGCACCTCTGCGACTGGCAGGTCAGCGCGTACTCACCAATATGAGTACTCTTGAGATTGGGGAATTCGTTCCGAATAACGGAATGATCGAGGTTTACTTTCATTCTCGCTCGTGTCCTCTTTATGGTCGCGCATTCCCTCATGTTACTCAGATCTAATTGAGAAACTTCCAGTTCCCTTGGTTCATAGATTTTGCATTCTTTGTAACCTCGTTTCCTGCATTGACATCTCTAGAACTCCACTTTGTTTCCTGTAGAAATCAAGTCATTCCACCTAGCGTTGCAAGAGGACCCAAGAAGCGCAATCTACGGTTGACCAAACTTCAACTGTGGGGACACAATATGGAAGTCAAATGGTTTGCGGAAGCATTTCTTTGTTGGTTTCTTCGGAGGTGTAGTCGCTTCCCCAAGGAGATTGACTTGAGCGAATCATTAGTCAATCATTCATTGGGTCGCGAAGTCCACGGAAAATGTTCCGGGAACCTGGAAACATTTACGATATCGCTCAATTCAGAAGTTAGGCGATCACAGGGCGATATTCCAAGGGATTCATGGCTTGGTGAGTGGTTCTTTTTGCTAGTTGTCTGTGCCATGATATCCATAGTACCCACTAGATGCATTCAAGCCCGGATCTCCCATCTCGCAGACTGTGGAGATGTGGACCTTCAAACAGAGCGACATCCCCATGATGAAAGTATTCATCTCCCGCCACATGGGTCCCACACAAAGATTGAAACTGCAATATATTCAGCCAACCGCCGAAGACTTCTATTCTTCCTCTTGGAAAAAGCTGGATATCCTACTTTTCAGCTGGTATATGCTGTATGGCAGGGAAAGCGGTCAAACACTCTCGCTTTGTCTTGAAGTGCCTGGTAATCTATGGGATAAGCATGCAGCAGAGGAGACTATGCAAGTCAAAGAACAACCGTGGCTTCACTCCTTCTTTCCGCTCAACATGGCAGTTGGGAAAGGAATATGGCTCCGAGACTACTACGAAGGGCGAAGTGAGTGCAGTTTTCTGTTGGCCTTTATATCAGATTTTCATGCATTCATAATTTGTGTGCGTTATCACAGAGCCGTAAGGGGACTGTGGCCTTAAGCTGTTATCCATTCCCATGTGTTGTTAAACTTGCATCGACCATACGAGGACACGGTTCGCTCGTGTGGCATGTGTTACTCGGAGGACGAGAAGAAGGGTACCAAAATGCTACATTAGTTGAACAATTCTTGGGAAATGACATATGGCTGTTGGGTCAACCTCTCGGGCATCATTCCTCACCGGGATACATGTTCGAATGTCTCGCTCGCATGCTAGCATATAGTAAGATGACTCTCAGTAATGGAATTTATATTAATGTAATGTCTACGTTTTCCTTCATTGCAACAGGAAGTCAGTCCAGCTGCCCCTCCGTTGTGCAGACTCATCTCCACTGGGGTTGCTCCCAGTATTCATCCCAACACAGGTTCGAGGTACACGCAATCAGTTACAACCTAAGTTGACCTGTATATCACAAGAGGGGATTAGACTCAAAATTTCAATTGAGAACCAAATGATACCAATACTCATCTTTTTACTTTTTTGTTCTTGGTCCCTGGGAAAGGAGGCTGACATGGTAATCTAGAAGTGAAAGGGTCAGACTCAGGCTCTCGACTGGTTTCCCCGGCGACAGTCAACCTGCGAGTTGGGGGAGAACGCACTGGGGTTGGCCAGTGTGTCTGGTTGTGCCAAAAGGAGTCCTACCGAACCCTTCAGGCTGCAGGATCGTGTCACCAGAAGAAACCTACGAGGCGCGGGTGGGTGGGCAGAAAGAGAAGGATATTTTTGCTGGCAAAGGAGGGTCAAAGGTGCGCTGATGCTCCTCTCTCGTGTTAGCCAACTTATATACCCACCACATCGAAGCATTGCTCTTCGATGCAAGGACCACGATTGGCCATCTAGGCATCTCGGCACTGAGTCCGGGGACTCGATGAACTTCGTGTCATCCAAGTCCGTCCAACTCAGGCTCTCGACTGGTTTCCCCGGCGACAGTCAACCTGCGAGTTGGGGGAGAACGCACTGGGGTTGGCCAGTGTGTCTGGTTGTGCCAAAAGGAGTCCTACCAAACCCCACACAGGACGCAGTCTGACGGTGGGACCCGGCCAACCGTGGACCCCCAACACGCAGTCCTGATAGTAATAGAAGAATGTATTGATAGTTGTAATGCAACAAAATGTCAATTATCATGCTAGGGCTCGCAGGAACTTGAATGAAAGGCCGAAACTATCATTTGAAGCTACTATGCCTACGGGGTTGACTTCTTTTCTTCCGGAGCCTTTGTTTTGGAGAGGCAGCTGGATCGAGCATCTGCACATGCATAGGGATAATGTGATCGAGACAATGCCAGTAACGTAGAAAGGCGTCAGAGGACCAACGTCCCATAACTTGCACGACCTCTGGAGCAACCCCTCGCAGCAGGAGTTCTGTTGTGCCGCCGATACGAAAGGAGTGTCCAACTGTGCGGGGAAGTCCTGCTGTTGTCCATACGGCATTCACTACACTCAAGAAGCGAGTCTTTGTGAGGAATTGCCATGTTTTGGGGCCTGTTTTATATGAAAATAAGGGAAAGGATTGCGGCATTTGGTTCATTTCGAGATGTTGCCAGAGTGCCTGGATGGGGTCTGATGGGCCGACTTGTCGTAATATTCTTGCATCATCACCTGCGAAGCGTCTTGTTTTGGTGTATGGTAGATGTAGCTTTTGCGAGCCATTGGACAATGACACGGGCCCCAAGTCACTTCACTTTGGGACAAGTTTGGGATCAAATGAAGATGTGGATGGGCTAACATCACGAAAAGACACGCAAGTCGATATGGGGATGCATAGGGTTAGAGGGCCACAAAGGGGATGTCAACATGAACGAACCTTGGGGCCTCTGGTAATCGGATATTCGCCGGTTACTAACTCGTGGTAAGGCGTCGCCATCCGTGATAAGTGTCAGCAGGCTTTTAGTGCCTGGCCTGGTGATGCCGGCTTGAGGGACCTTGCCAGGTGGTGCAAGCTTCAGAACTGCCTTTGAGGCTTACAGTTTCTTTCAATCAAGTGCGGGGTATCGAAGTTGTGAAAGCGCAGACGTACCTTTCAGGTGGTTTCAATCGAGTAGATTCTGACGTATCCCATCTGGCCTGTGGCATGGCAATGAATGCCGGTTTGAACTGAGTACAAGGGGACGTTATCAGNTGGGAAGTATACAAGATAGACAAGGGGATATAGTCACATACATTTCATACCAACGGGGTGTGAGGAATTCAAGTTGATACAGGCTGATGAGGTGTCTTTCGGAGACTGGGATTCTCTGGGATGTTTCTCAGACTGTTCAGATAAAAATAAATAAATAAAATGCCGAAATTTATTGATGACAGTACAGAATACAGCGAGGCATCATGAGGTGTCAAGAAAACTCATCAAAGTCAAACGGCGATCAAGAACATAAAGCAGCAAAGGGGGAAAGGGGTCGATAATACGAAAAGGGAGACTTCAAGAGTCTCCATCGGAGGAGCTGTAGAGTAGATGACTGAGTACGATCTGGTGATGATAGAATAACATAGGACGTACTCGTCTCCATCATTATCTTGTGCTGCAGCGCGCTCCTGCATGAGAAGGGCTTCGGTGGTGGGCCCTACACGACCTTTGAATTTTGAGACTTTGCTATCCGGTTCCTCGTCAAACACGCGTCTGCGTCAAAGAACCCAGTATTGGTATCCTTGTTCGTGATAATAATTAAAGACATACTTGTTCCACCATGCAAGCGTTGACTTGGCCCAGCGAGGATCATTTCGGAAGATCCGTAGAATGATACGGAAAAACTCCTCCCCACGGAAGCGGTGGTCATTGTCTGCCCACATTTGCTGGTCATTGAGGATAAAGCGGGCCTGTAAATATAATAAAACTCTAGACAGTCTTAAAAGTACTCAAATTGATANGCACCAGGGTTGCTGCATATGCTATTGAGCGAGGAGTAACCTTTGTCAAGCCAACAATAGAGGCAATAGATTCACGACCAGCCATTCTTCCATCCGATGTCTTGAGAGCGGTACGGGGGCCTGTGTTGAGATGACNATACACCTAGTTGTAATTTTTAGATGAAACCAATTTCGAAAAGAAGTCAGAGCACCTACGGCAAGAAGGAAGTCCCCTTTCATGAGTCCTTTTGCAAGAGGTTTCTTCGGATCATAAAAGAGATTCTTCCAAAGGAAATTCATGAGGTCTCCNGCACATACAACGGTGCGGGCCTCACGAATGTCANGAGCGAAACTATAGTAGTTATAAGTACGTATTTATAGCTCAATATGGAACTTACTCCATTGGATGCTCTGCAAACTCAGAGGATAGTTGTCTCAGAGAGATCAAAAATCCCGTTAGTCTCGTTATTGAACCCTCGATCTCCCTTGTTCTTGTTCCCAGGGTGAAGCGTCATAAAACCTTCAAGAAGTGGTAGATAATTCATTCTGACATAGCGAAGTCCACCAAGGTCATTGCTTCGGGTATCGTTCATGACTTTTCGAATCTTGAAACCGTGATGTTGGGTAAGACAGAATATATGCGATGAAATTTTAAGACTTACAAAGCTACATAACTCGAGTAAGGTGTTGATGTCTTGCTCGAGATATGGCAAGTAGAGATCGTAGTTGGGAATGGCTCTTGTGAGAAGCTTGAAGGATTCCCATGCTTCTTCGAGCATTTCCCTCTTCCTAAATGTAAATATATGCGCCATTAAATGTATCAAACCTCGAGAAAAAGTGGAGCTTACATCTCTTCCACCTCTGCACTCGTCATCTCATCTTCCTCTTCAATGTCGATCTCGATATTCTCTAGCTGGTAGAATATCTGGCACGCCTGGGGAANNTTCATAAATAAATTGATCCGCCGAGTCGCAATCTCGGCTCCTTTCTTGAAATCCCGAAAATGTGGATCTGATATATGGCTTTCCTGGAGAGTGAATGAGTGATCAATAAAAGAAGTAGTAGTACTTACATATCCCAGTTTGTTCCGAACTCACTAATCGCCTTAACAATTGCACGATAGTTCTTTTTCACGGCATCTCGTCTATCCTGAATCCGAGGACGATGCTCCTCATGATTGAACACCTCATCCTCGGCCTCATCCTCGGCCTCACCATTGTTATGATCTTCTACTCTTTGTTGATAACTTGCCGAGCTTCTTTGGTTGCGCTGCTGACGATCAGTACGATCATCTGCTAAAGTCCTCGAGACTTCTTCATTAGCTCGTTTACGAGGAACAATCGGAGGTGGTGGACTTAGAGAAATTCCACCTGGAGAGGCGTGGCGGGGAGAGACATTAGGTGGAGAGAACTGGGGCGGAGGCGNAGGATGTGACTCGTNAGCTGGTGTCTTGTGTNGNACAGAATTCATAGGTCTATGGATTGGAGAAGAAGGAAGTGGGGAAAGANGGGACTCGTTTCTAGCAAGGCTTCTAGCATCTCTCACAGATGGAGATCTAGCCGGAGTTTGTTCTTCAGTTGATCTATTGATACCTGCTGGGAGTAGAGAACGAGGAGAGTACCGAGCAGGAGCAGTTTTGTCTGAGGGAGGCCGGCGAGAGACTGCCTTTCTACCCTTAGTGCGCTGTTTGCGTGGCATAGTATTGAGAGACTTAGAGTGATTTTTGGGGGAGGAAAACACGAAAACTGGGATTGCAGTCTCCCCAGCTTATATTTATATTATTGTCGCGACGCGTTTACATGCATATCAGGTGAACGTGCATGGGCCATGTCAAGATACTATAATAGGCAGGTGGGGCTTACTTTCTCATCACTTGACTTGTGGACGCGACGCGCGACGCGTCAAAGTTATATTGAACGCTTTCAGAAAATCTGTATTCGACATATAGCTTACTCTGTAAATGCGTGTTTTTGCTCTATTTTTATTACTACTGGCTATGGTCCGCTGTCACCGGTGTGGAGCTGGAAATTTTAAATCACCTCTTGGTGTTCAACAACACCTTAAACGCTATTGCAATGGATCTTCAACTACAAAATCGTCTTGGCCGCTTCGACTCCAGGACCCAAGGATATCCAATTCACACAAATTGATTCCTAGAGAGTCTCCTTTTATTACTAAACGACCCCTGGCCTATCAATATCTTGAAACTTGTACTCCTAATACGGTGAGTTCNAAGCCTTTCGATATTATATCAAGTTTTAATNAAAATAAATATTGAAATAATCTTCTATAGGAAGAAGATAATGTAGCAGTATCTTCTGGTCAATTAGAAGACACAGAGGAGTCCTTGGAGGCCCCAGCTATACTAGATCATCTATCCGAAGATATAGAAGAGCTTCCAGTACGATCTCCAACTCCAGTGCCTCTTCCTGGGACAATCACACGNACAGGAAGAAAGCTTCGTATACCAAAGCATCTTCTAGACTGTATTCCTTCATCTACTGAGGGACTCCCGGCGCATATACCCCGTCCTTCAAAGGTTACCAAGCCGATACCACCCCCTTTGCCTATTGAAGACACTTTTTCCTTCGATTCTCACTCACAATCAAGTGAGAATGAAGAAGTACTTCAGCCAAACCTCGAGTATATGACAGATCCAAACCCATTTGGGGTTTATCGTATCTATTCAACTCTTCCTCAACGCGATCCCGAGGAGGAGATCTCTCTTGCTCAACTCAGTGATTCCCCTAACTATGGCCCCTCTGCCGCTCCTGGAACATGCCCTGAGACTGCAACTGGAGGTCTTTCACGTTCCAAGAATCATCTAGCNTCTTCCACCGAATACTATTATCCCTTTCCTAACGCTTCAACATATCACATCATGCAATGGCATCTCTCTGGATCGGACAGCAAGTCTGCTACAGAGACGAATAGACTTGTGGAAGAAGCTCTCCTTGCGCCGGACTTCAAACCGCAGGAACTCTCATCATTCAGTTTTGAGCGCGAGGCTACAAGGCTCGATAAACTTGATGCCCAAGACGCCGATTCCTTTTCACCTCGAGACGGATGGTACAACTCCTCGATCACCCTGAANGTTCCATGTGAGGGCTTCTCCTGGAACTCNGAACAGGATGCCCCCGAATTCATTGTCGATAATATCATTCATCGTAAGCTTCTTGACGTTGTCAAAGGTGCCAACTCGGATCCAGTCGCATCAAACTATCATTATATTCCTCATCAATTGTACTGTCGTCACCCTCGTGCTGAGGATGATACAAGTCCTTCGAATTCTCAGCATACCACATTATNCGACTCAGAGTCTCTTGAATCGAATGATGAATTNGAGGATACACGACTTTATGGCGAGGTCTATAGCTCAGATGCTATGTTGGAGGAGCACNAGCGAATATCGAGTCAACCTCGAGAACCTGGAGACTCTGATGATATAGAATATGCAGTNGTTCCTATTTTCGTATCCTCTGATTCTACCTTGGTTGCGAAATTCGGCTCTATGTCACTCTGGCCCATCTATCTNTTCTTTGCCAACTTCTCTAAATATTTTCGGCATCGCCCTTCTTCATTCGGTGCTCATCATCTTGCGTATCTACCCTCAGTACGTCNTCTTCACTCTTTTATNAAGTATTAGCATAGTAATATTCTCTTTAGCTACCAGATACGCTTCAGGACTGGTATCGNGAGGTTTTTGGTAAATCAGCAACTGCTGAGACTCTCAAACTGTTGAAACGAGATCTGATGCACAAGATCTGGCTTCTCCTTCTCGACGACGACTTTATGTATGCATACGAACATGGCTTTCTTCATCACTGCAGCGATGGAGTACTTCGCCGTCTTTTCCCTCGTATNTTTTGCTACTGTGCCGACTATCCTGAAAAGTACGTACTAGACTTGCACTTTACTTTGCCATGTTTTCATTTTCATTTTCTTTGATAGAGTTCTTCTCGCTTGTATTCGCTATCTTGCAAGATGTCCCTGCCCGAGGTGCACTGTCAAGAAGTCAGATATTCCAGCCATGGGTACGACGGTTGATGCACAGCGTCGTTCTCATGTTCGCAAAACCNATACAGAGACCCGGAATAAGGTTAGGCTGGCACGATCATGGATATATGAGAAAGGATACGCACCAGCATGCCCAGCAATTGAGAGGCTACTTGAGGAAGAGTCTCTTGTTCCGGTTGAGGTATGTTTCAAGACNTCTTCTTTTCTATATTAAATTGATCTTTTTCTATCATNTAGAGTGCATTTTCCATTCGATTCGCTGATTTTGGCTTGAATACCTTTGCTCTTTATGCTCCCGACCTGTTACACGAGCTTGAACTTGGAGTTTGGCGTGCNATCTATTCTCATATTCTCCGAATTCTTCACGCTGAAGGAGGAGATTCTATTATCATATTTAACAAGAGGTTGGTCTCTGTTTNATTATCAANTGATGACCAAAGCCCTCATTATCTTAAAGATTTCGAGACGTTCCTACTTTTGGNAGAGGAACTATTCGACGCTTTGCTGATAATGTGTCAAGCCAATCCCGAATNGCCGCTCGCGATTATGAGGATATTTTACAAGTGAGTACTGCAACNTCAANACGTCTCAATCAAATTGAATTCACCATACCAAGTGTATTACGCCTGTAATCGAAGGGCTTCTTCCAGAACCCTTCAATTCTCAGATCCTTGATATGATCTTCGAGATTCAACAATGGCACGCCCTTGCAAAGCTTCGATTACACAGNGACAAGACTCTTGATTTCTTCGAAGATGCTGTTATCTCTCTTGGAGATTCACTACGAGAGTTTAAGCGTACGACTTGTCAAGCATATCATACGCGAGATCTTCCGAAGGAAACNGCAGCAAGAGGACGACAAAAAGCTGCAAGAATCGAGAAGGGAAAATCAAAACCTCCCNCTAAAAGGACCAAAAAGAACAACGGAGAATCACAGACAGCNAATCANCCCCCCAAAAAACGTGAATTCAATCTTGCTACTCCAAAACTGCATGGACTTGCCGACTACCCTGCATATATTCGTCTTTATGGTACATCCGATAACTATACGACACAGATTGTAAGCCTTTTCATCNTACTTGGCTNTGTACGAATTGATAACAATCTATGAATGTAGGGAGAGACGACACATAGCAAGACAAAGCCACTTGCACGCAGGACNAATAAAAAGAAGGGTTGGGAGCAGCAAGTAGGGAAAGTCGAACGTCGTATGGGACTTATTCGCCAACTCAAGCTTCGTGCGATAAAGATTCAACGTGAACAGCTCAGGCGCGAGACCGGAATAGATCCATCANGCTCCATTCCCTCCATAAAAGAATCAGAAGGATTCGTGACNAACGATCATCTTCCCTACTCATCCCCTTCTAAACGCTATCACATCTCTGACAANGAACGTGATTGGGAAGATCTCACTGACTTTGCTATCAAAAACCNTGGTGACATCGCAGTTACGGTAGGTCTNTAAATGTNGCATACGCTTNGAGGATACTAACTATTGGTAAAGAACTTTATTCGAGATCTCAATAATCACATCTTCTCAAGACTTACAGGCCGCTCGCCTGATGAAGAGTTCTCAGANGAGGACCGTGACTCAGTTCGTATTCTCAGNAATCGAATGTACGAACACGCAGTTCTAAGGATCAATTATACGACATATGACATGCGACGGTGTCAGGACGCTATCAATCCATCCAATCACTGTGACGCTATGTTCCATGCCCCTGATGATGACGAATCTAATGGACAGCACCCTTATTACTATGCTCGTATTCTTGCAATCTTCCANGTCTGGGCTTCGCGAAGACCCTTTCGAGGTCATGGTCCTTCAACACCGCCCGAGAAAATTGACTTTCTCTGGGTNCGCTGGTTCCGACTGGATACCACTGCTCCTGGAGGATTCATCACTCGACGTCTACATCGTGTCAGTTTTATTGACGCCTCTCATGAAGATTCNGGAGCATTTGGCTTCGTGGACCCTGCAAGTGTTATACGCTCCGTTCACATCGTCGGCGCATTTGCATTTGGACGTACACAAGATCTTCTTCCTCCCTCAATTGCGCGTTTGGCATCTGAAGAGGAATCGGACTGGAAGTACTACTATATCTGCATGTGAGCAGCTTTTTCTATCAATGCCATTATANGTCTTGACTTCTTATCATAGGTTCTCCGACCGTGACCTCATGATGCGATATCTTGGAGGNGGTATCGGACATCGGTTATATCATCTTCTTCGCCAGCCCAATGCGCTCAACAAGAGAACAAGTAATCCGAGTCAATACCAACCGCCNACTGCTTCGCTTCTATCTCAAACTGAACTCACTCATGAAATAACTCAGCNTTCAACCAAAGCGCTNGGGAAACGAAGGCAAACAGTTCTTGATGACTCGGATAATGAACACGTCAATGCCTNCACAAATTATGTTCAAGTTGGAACCTCAAAGCGAGCTCTTGAGAAACGGAAACAGGCCGGCATAGTATTGNGCAACTTAGAAACTCAAGGTATGGTTGAATCTATATGAGCTGCTATCGAAAAGTGAGATATAATTATACTACAGATGACGAGCNAAGTGAATTCGATGTTGAGGAGGAGGAAGATGACTATGGGTATGACGAACCTGGGGTCGCACGAGATTTCCGAGGGGAAGGAAATACAGACAAGCATGATCCAGACTATGAGTATGATGATACTTATGAGTCTGAAGGATTCGGAGAGTATTAGATACTACAGGTAAAGTTTACCCCATTTTCTTCATGCAACACCCACTCAGATTAGCATAGGCCCNGTTGTTTGTTTTCGATTATTNGTAGATANGCAGCATTTTTATTACAGTGTATGCTACAGAAACGGCTTAAGGCCCTATTCTACCCTTCCCCACCATGGTGGCATGCCGGTGAGCAGAGCTTACNTGAAGCAACCTCCNTCATGAACTCTCCACTCAACAGATCAGCATTGGCCGCTTTGCCCCCTAGATCCACACGCNCTACAAAATCATCCTCGCGGTCCATGTTGACATTTGAGTGCCCGAGGGCGGTGAGGACCCACNATGTNGCCTTGCGGAAACGATGTGAAAACATAATAATGAAGAAGGCCACTGAGTGTCACGGGAATGACCCAACAGCNGTGAGGAACAANNGAAAATAATGAAGAAAAAGGGCCACTGACTGTCACGGGAATGACCCGTCAGCGGCAGGGGAAAAGTCGAGCAAAATGACCACTGAGTTTCACGGGAATGACCCAACAGCGGTGAGGAACAACGGAAAATAATAAGAAAAAGGGCCACTGACTGTCACGGGAATGACCCGTCAGCGGCAGGGGAAAAGTCGACCACTGAGTTTCACGGGAATGACGCCTCAGTGGTGAGGGATCACCGAAACAAAAGGTGCCTACTTATAACAACATCAGCTTGTTTATACACGTTCAACTGGCAACAAACACGGACCTGGTTGTCATTGTTTGTCTTGCCATCGGCTAAGGTCGATGTGCTGGCAAAGATTGAGAAGCGAGAGGCCCGCGTATACAACAATGACCCCATCATCGTCGTTGTAGAGCGCGAGAAGTCGGCCGTACTTTGATCGTGTTGCGAATAAATCACCGGCCTTGGTATCGAATGGGTTCCCTCAAAAGTCCGAGGACGGCTGGCAGCCCGGTTTCAATGCGTCCCAAGGCCCTTCCAAGGCGTCCCAATTTGCGGAGCCATTAAAGTCCCTCGCAGGCTGCTTCACGGGGACGGCCAAACCGTTGCCGGTTCTCAGGGCGCTTACCAAACCCCCAAGGCGTTGCCCGTGCTTGGCGGTTTTGGGGCCTTTTCGTGATGAAAGAGCTCGCCGAGGCGATTTTTGGC
>JANAWD010000834.1:0-15159 GCA_027627245.1 Meripilus lineatus | reverse complement strand
TGCTCTGTGNNTGGCAGTCTCAGTGGGCCCTCTCTGTGCCTTCTTGGGATTGAGGGACACCGCGATTGTGGTACCGAAACGGGAGTGACGTGTGGACGCGTTGCGGTTGTAGTTTTTCCGTCTCTCGTCTTCGATAGCAAGCAGACGCGATAGATTTTTTCCTACTTCCTGACATCTCGAGTTCAGACGATGGAACCTTGAAGAAATGAAAACATACCCTTGCTTGATCTCGAGCAAGAGATGAAGGTTTGACCCCTCGATACAGGAGATAAAAAATCTCGAGGATAAGGGTGTTCCAATTGTTGAATATGGGGTCTGTTCCGGCGTTGGACGCGAATGTCATAATAACCTGGAACATCTCTTGCTCAGAGAGCAACTTTATCAAGCGACTTTGCATGGTAGATAGCTGCGCTCGATCCGCGCTGAGGTGAGTGTTGGAGGGAGGATCTTTGATGAAAGCCAAGTTACGAATGAGGTAGAGGATCACATTCATAACTGATATATCCCAAGGCTTCCTCTCCTTGGGAGTCTTGGCAATGGAGAATAGTGCAATGCCCAGGAGTGCTTGGATAACCTCGGGCTGAAGCATCGCGTTCTTGTAATGAAGATGGCTGGATAGCAACTGCGTGTAGTCTGTTCCCTTGTCATCGACCTCGTCCAACTCCTGCAACTCCTCCGCCAAGTCTATAGGCCATGTCATAGCAGTAATAAGATCTACGCATGCAACTGCGCGCTTGTCTTCGAAATCTCCTCGTCCTGCGGTCTCCAGAAGGATAGGCACGAGGTCATTCGGAAGGAGACGTGTCTCCCAGAAGATCCTCGCTACAGTGCGTTCATCGTCGGTGTCGTCCCTCCTCCAAAACTTCTTCAAATCTTTCAGACACCCGTAACATTCGTCTCCCAGCCTATAACGGCCTCCCTCGTACCCACCCAAGGCATCAACGACACTCCGGATTGCGGGTTCGAGAATGGACCGTCTGTTGACATAGCTCTCTTCTCCCTCTTCGTCTGAGTGTATCTCGATGGCCTCTTCGCGATTCATAAGTGGGGTGGGGAAGCAAAGATGTGAAAAGAAAGAGCACAATTGGTTCGGATAATTAGAGCGGAATTCAGATCGCGTTTCGTGTGCTCGTAAATGAACACGACGCGTGACGCGTGAATACGCGTCGTGTCACAACGGCGTTTGTTGTGACGACAACTCGATCGCCGAGAATGCCGCGGCCCACGCTCCGAGTCTCAAAATACCGTTTGCCATGTCTCCACCACCTTCGAGTCTTCGACCGTCTGAAGTACGCTATAAATGCGTAGCTTCGAGTGGGTATACATAATGCCACAAATTCTTTTTATCATGCGGACGCTCACCTGAGCGGAAAATGCAACGCTGCTCTGATGGCGAGTGTAAGGAACTCCTAGTGTGTCCACCGTTTTCTCCCAGTGGTGAGAGCCCCACAAACTTATGGAGCAAGTGAAGAACCCCAGCAGACTTTCCTGTATCTATTTTTCGTGGGCAGTATAGAGGAGCGCACACCTTCGACTTCTTGGAATCCCGCACAGATCCCGCTCAAGAAATGGTTAAAGGTGGAGGTCCATTACTTCGAGCAATGGTAGCTCCTGTCGATTGAGCCCTTTCCCCCCATTGAGGACCTCATCATGCATCTAGCCAGTGGGGCCGTGTTTGCGGCATTGTCTGTTATTATCTGCGGAGTGCCAACTTTTGCGGCTTCCAAGGGACCTGTGAAGCGTACCTGTACAACAATGATTTGGATCGTATGTTTCTGTTCCTCACAAATTAGAGACATCGACGAGTTTTCTCATATTGATTTTCAGTGACTACTGTTAATCAACATCGAAGCGTACTATTGCTACCAAGCCAAAACCACCAATCGTCGTCGCAAGCATGTGGGACTTTCCAAGAAACCCTCCTCACAGTAAACAAAACGGCATTCATCGCCGACGTTTCCCCGACTCTTCAGTACGAGATCTTCTTGAAGACATTTCCGCAGTCGCAGTTATTTTGGGTGGGCTCACGAGGATCAGTTTGCCAGGCTATTGATGTTACGGGCCGTGTGGAATCAGTCCCATGCTCCAGAAGCCTCCCTGCCCTGTGCACACAAACCGCTGGTCCGACTGCATCACCTGACAACAACCTTCTCGTCCAAACGACATCACAGGACCTGACTATCACTGGGTGAGTTGAGAGTATTCCTGCCAGTGCTGTTGTCTGAGATTCTGCGCAGTTTCCGAAACCAGCGTTCCTTCAGGTTTCTAGGAATACCATACGCAAACAAACCAGAGCGGTTTACATATTCCACACCGTTTACAGGCTCCCGAACGATCAATGCGACTCGATTTGGTTCACAATGTGTCCAGGTTGGGGTGCCATCAGGTAGTGAAGACTGCCTCTTCCTCAATATCTTCACTCCTCTGCTCCCGAGGGGTCCCTTACCCAAAAGTGATCTCAAAGCTGTAATGTTCTGGATCCACGGAGGCGCGTTCACAGGTGGAACAGGTAGCGACCCAACTTTCGATGGAGGGAACATGGCATCCCGTGGAGACGTCGTCGTCGTTACCATAAACTACCGTCTTTCGACCCTCGGCTTCCTCGCACTCGCAGACGGCAAAACGAACGGGAATTTCGGATTTGCAGATCAGATCCTCGCCCTTGATTGGGTCAAAGAACATATCTCCGCGTTTGGTGGGGACCCTGATAGGATCACGGTTTTCGGACAATCTGCTGGTGCTGCATCTGTACGCGCACTGCTGGCCTCTCCAAAGGCATTTGGGAAGTTTGCTGCGGCTATTCCCATGAGTAACCTTGCAGGCTCCAATTTTGCGTCTACGTATTCTTTCTACTTCACGATCCCTGAAGAGGTCAGTCTGGCTGTCAATCCCATCCTTTCTGAAACGGGATGCAAGACCGCAACCGATCAACTCGCCTGCTTGAGAGAATTTGACGCACAGGCACTCATCAGTCTGCCCGATACTGCGAAGTGAGTATTCTTCTTGAGAGGCGTACCCGTCTCATTGTCGTTCCCGCCCCAGGTTCCTCGTAGTGGACGGGACCTTCTTAACCTCTACCCAACTACCCCTCAATGGATCCGGTCCTGTTGCAAACGTCCATACAATGAGTGGCTTCATGAGAGACGATGGAGCTGCGTTCATAGGCTTCCCGGTACGACGTTGTCCTGTATTCAATCTATGGGGCCTAACATCCTTCATAGTCGAGCTCGAACATTTCGCAAGCTCTTGCCCAAGATTTCCTGCCTCAAAATGTTACGGGCAGCTCTCTTTTCCCTGTCCCAGCCGGCTCGAATGGAACACTGAACGCTTTCAATGTCACGGCAAGAGTGACCACCGACGTCGAATTTAGGTGCCTCGACCAAGCGACAATCGTCGCTGGAGTGCAACATGACCTTTTCAAAAGTACATGGTTTTACGAATTCAATCGGAGTTATCAAACCTCGCCGGGTTTCGATCCCAATTTCCCGACTTGCGAGGCTCCGATCGACGCAGCGCATCCTTTGGGCGATACTTCGCAGGAATATTTCAAGTGAGCGACGACTGACGATATCTACGAGTAGGTTATGTGACTGACGACAACTTGAATCAGGTGCCATTCCGGCGAGCTTTTCTACGTATTCGGAACTCTTCCTTCGACGTCGACGCGACCATATCGAGACGACCAAGATCTACCTTTCATGCGACAAATGCTCGACACTTGGACCTCCTTCGCGAGGACGTTCGATCCGAATCCAGACCCAGGATTCTTACGTGCAAGAGGCTTCACAGATGTCGCCGAGCACTTCGCAAAGCAACCAAAATGGGAAAAGGTGACAAAGAATAATCTCCAAAAGGCTCCGATGAGGCAGTTGCAGTTTGATAGTCTCATGGCGCCATTTAAGGATGCAGATCAGTGTAGCTTCTTAGGTTTTCCATTGAATTTCTTTACGTGAATTTGGATTATTAGTAGATTGGCGTCGCGGCTTTTGTAACATATACACCTCCGTCAATCATGGACGTGCTTGACCATATGTGCCTTTTACCTCAGTGAAGAGACGGTTCCTGTGTGCCAGTGTACGACCTCTTGGTAGTGCTTATATACGATAGGATAAGAAAGATACGCATTTTCACATGGGCCTTTTTGATTCACCATCCCGTAAAGAAACCGGGCCAGGACCCAGGACACACGGCCCTGGGAACCGCACCCTGCGAAAGTGGCCGCCCAGTCACAGTGATTCAGGTTGCCTTTGGAGCGAAGCTTGCAATAAACCATCGAAGACGCGGTCACAGGCGATTCTCAACACGAGCAAGACGCGTCATGAAAGCCGCAGTACAATCGAGATCTACGCTTGTCAATCACACTTTCCCCAGGTTTTACGCGTGCTACCTCCTGGGGGGTGTGAAAACTGCTCAACTTGAAGCACTGGCACTGGCAAGGCCGTACGTTCGTTCTTGGCATCACGAAACTCTCCACCGAAGCTCATATGTTGGACCTGTTTAAGAACATACATAGGGTGCACACCAGACCCACCACGTAGAATTCGGTCAGATTTGTACAAAATAATTTGAAGTCTACATACTAATATCCGGCCGTTACAGACAACACAATGGCAAACTCACGCGAGGAGCATGGGAGACCAGACAACATCAACCATGGGTAATGCAAATGTTAATCCATGGATTTCCATCGAAGCTAGCAGCTCTCCAATTTGAGTGGGCCTGGCAACAACCTCATCGCTCTCGTCACTTCCGGAATGACAGTGGCAAGGCTGTTTTCAGTTGTAGCCCCTACCTCGAATCGCATGTGCAGTAAGCACTATATTTCTCACTATTCACGACGATTGCAGGTTAATTTACAAGACTTCGTAGGGTCGTCAGAAGTATGGTCGCCTCTCATCCATATAACACGTGGCCCCTCGGGGCCAAACTCTTCACTGAAGATGCCGTCGAGGCTTGGAAAGACGCAAACAGGGCCCTTGCTGGGTCTCTTTTACTACCCGAGCGGTTCACAGTTGATATCGAACTTGAGGGAGTAGACGGCAAATCAGGTAATGCAGGCTCTGGAAGGACTGGGCCTATCGACGTCACAGATGGTGTTTCTGTTCCATTACTCAATCGACGGCACCGCAAAACTCACATCGACTTTCACTAGAATCTTTCACATTGGCTCACCTGAGTAAGGCCTCGAAGCTGCAAGCGTCGAGTCGTATCATACGATGTTCGGTTTGCACAGAACCCATCAAAGATTTCAGGTACTTACCGATCCCTTCACCAAGGGCTCGCCGTGACTCAGGTTATTCTCCAGACAAAAGCCTCTCGAATACGCTCTCTGCCCATCTTTAGGTTGTGTTGCCGTGTCCCATCTCCATTGTCTTTCTCGGCGTTTCCTCGAATCAGACACCTCTCATTCTGAGCTCATCCCAAGAGGCGGTACGTGTAAATCATGCAACACTTACACCCTTTGGGGCGACGTTGTTCGCGGTTGTTACCGTCGTCAGGAAGGTACCGTAGTACCTCAATCTGAAGTTGATGCCGAAGGGGACGAAGAATCAGGCACTGGTGAAGAATCAGACGGGGGCTCCGAATCCTCTCGAGGCGCAAAACGTCGCAGCACGTCACGGAAACTCACGGGCAAGGCACAGGCCGAGGAGAATGATCAAGGAACCTTTGATCTGAACGACATCTCGAGCTGTAGTAAAAGTGAGGAAGGCGTGGGGATTGAGCCTGCCACTCAGGTCAAGCGAGGGCGCGGTCGTCCGCCAAAAAACGCGACATCCCAGGCAGAGCCGGAAATTAAAGAAACCTAGTATTCGCGCGAAGAAAGGTCACTAGTTTCGTTGCAATTTGTTTTCTGGTTCATTGACGGAACATAATAGTCAATACCGATATACCGAAATCCCTTTCACGTTTTTATACATGTTGAGCTTATGCCGGTGCCGGTGCTACGCAGGACAGCTTGTCCGGAGAAGAATTCTTTGATCTGAATGCCATTAGGACTACCTCGTGATTACCGCGACGAAGAACCGAGTGATTCGGGTGATTCGGCATCGAGAACATGATGGTATGTTGTGTCGTCCCCATCTGAGAGTATGTTGAGAGCAATCAGAGGTTGAGGGAGGAAAGGCGAGATCAAAAACCCTGGACAACGTATTATATGCCTATTATCCCTGCGCCAAACTGTCATTATGGTGCCTTCGGCGTGGCTTCCGTTGCCGCATTGCCTTTTCAACGCTATGGCAGTGCGTCAGGACCGCTCCGAGTCTGCGCCCGGAACCAACCCCTTGCCAGAAAATGCTGCCAACTAAACACCCGTTCAATTGAATTGGAGCAATAAAGCAACCAGATTTGTGATGGATGTCGACTTGGTTTCCCTGGAGTTGCGCTCACGAGCTTCGTTGCGGCTGATGTCAATGAAGGAATACGATCTCCAGCCGGCTTTTGTAATACCTCTCGTCGTGCGATTGTCACTCACAAATGTGTGTGGCGTTCTTACTTTCAAGGCGAGGAGACAGGTTCCTGAGGATACGATACCTTTCGTGACGACGTTTTTGATTCCCCGTTAAGAAACCGGGCCAGGACCCGGGACACACGGCCCTGGGGGCCGCACCTTGCGAAAGAGGCCTGGACTTGGCACGAGAGCGGCGATGTGTTCCACACGCCCGGACCCGAGCCCAGATTGGAGGGATTGTTAAATAAGAGTTGCTTGAAAGCATCGAGGACTCTGGTATCTCGAAACAGTCTACATAAAAGTCGGGAATGACGGATAACACTGTCGACATAATATTTACATAATCCGGAGTACCCGGACCTGCGGAAGAACGGACGGCGGCTTTGAATTGCTGGTGTTGCCAGATACCCGAG
This sequence comes from Meripilus lineatus, assembly GCA_027627245.1. Classification (NCBI taxonomy): domain Eukaryota; kingdom Fungi; phylum Basidiomycota; class Agaricomycetes; order Polyporales; family Meripilaceae; genus Meripilus; species Meripilus lineatus. The sequence continues at coordinate 8,298 of JANAWD010000834.1, read as the reverse complement.
ACTGGGCTCGGGAACGGTGGTTCAGGTTGTGGCCAGCGCCTTTAGAGCGAAACTTGAAATAAACCACCGAAGACGCGGTCACAGGCGATTCTAAACACAAGCAAGACGCGTCATGAAAGCAGTACAGTCGAGATCGACGCTTGTCAATCACACATTCCCCGCGTTTTACGCATGCTACCTCCTGAAGAGTGTGAAAACTGCTCAAGCAAGGGCGTATGTTCGTTCCTGACCTCACCAAACTATACGCTAAAGCTCATATGTTGGACCTGTTTAAGAACATACATAGGAAGCACACCAAGTCCACCACGTAGAATTCGGTCAGATCTGCGCAAACAGATTTGAAGTCTACATACTAATATCCGGCCATTATAGACAACACAATGGCGAACTTACGCAGGGAGCATGGAAGACCAGACAACATCGACCATGGGTAATGCAAATGATAATCTATGGATTTCCATCGAAGCTAGCAGCTCTCCAATTTGAATGGGCCTGGCAACATCCTCATCGCTCTCGTCACCTCCGGAATGACAGTGGTAAGGTTGTTTTCAGTCGTACCTCCCACCTCAAATCGCAGGTGCAGTAAGCATTATATTGCCCATTATTCACGACAATTGCCGGTTAACTTACAAGGATCCGTAGGGTCGTTCGAAATATGATCGCCTCTCATCCATATAACACGTGGCCCCTCGGGGCCAAACTCTTCACTGAAGATGCCGTCAAAGCTTGGAAGGACGCAAACAAGGCACTTGCCGGGTCTCTTTTACCCGAGCGGTTCACAGTTGATATCGAACTTGAGGGAGTAGACGGCAAATCAGGTAATGCAGGCTCTGGAAGGATTGGACCTATCGACGTCACCGATGGTACTTCTCTTCAATTACTCAATCGACAGAACCGCAACACTCACATTGACTTTCGCTAGAATCCTTCACATTGGCTCACTTGAGTAAAGCATCGACGCTACAAGCATCGAGGCGTATCATACGATGTTCTGTTTGCGCAGAACCCATAAAGGATTTCAGGTACTTATCATGCCCTCCATCGAAGGCCGGACGTAACTGAGGTTGTTCTTCAGACAAAAGCCCCTAGAATACGCTCTCTGTCCTTCTTTAGGCTGTGTCTCTGTGTCCCATCTCCATTGTCTCTCTCAACACTTCCTCAAATCAGACGCCTCTCATTCTGAGCTCATCCCAAGAGGCGGTACGTGCAAATCATGCAACACTTATACCCTTTGGGGCGACGTCGTTCGCGGTTGTTACCGTCGCCAGAAAGGCAGTGTAGTAGCTCAGTCCGAAGTTGACGCGGAAGAGGATGAGGAATCTGGTGCTGGTGAAGAATCGGACGAAGGCTCCAAGTCCCCTCGAGGCACAAAACGTCGCAATACGTCACGGAAACTCAAGGGCAAGGCAAGAGCCGTGGAGAATGATCAAGAAACCTTTGATCTAAACGACATCTCGAGCTGTAGTGAAAGTGAGAATGGCGCCGGGATTGAGCCTCCCACTCAGGTCAAGCGACGGCGCGGCCGTCCGCCAAAAAGCACGATATCCCAGGCAGAACCGGGTCCTTCAAAACTGAAGAAACCCAGCGTTCGCGCGAAGAAAGGTCATCAGTTTTGTAGCTATTCGTTTCGTGGTTCAGACATTAACGGAACGTAGTAGTAACCACCAAGGTACCGGAAGCTCGCTCACGTTTTCATACATATGCCCCACAAGTTGAAGTACGTATCGAAGCGTTGCAATCTTGTCGTCGATGCTGAAGTTATGGCGGTGCCTGAAACGCACAGGACAACTCGTCTGGAGAAGAATTCTTTGACCTTGATGCCATCAGCTCAGACGACGAATTCGACGGAGTCCCTCCAGCTCCATCTCCACGTCGCGCCATAAACTCAAAGGCCCGCGTCCAGGTGAGACTCTATTTGACGTTGGGATCAGTCGCCTGACGTTTGCGTTTTATCGTTATGTAGGGTATGTCTCAAGTCCCCCATGCTGGCGAAACCAATATCACCGATAGAGCTGAGTCAACTTTGAATGGGTGAGCATTGTTCCCTCCTGGTGCTGGCCTGAATTTGATGGCTGGTGCAGCGTTCAGCGTTGTTCCGCACCAACATCCACGTTCGAACTACGAAGTAGCTCCTTCGTGGGTGCCAGTTCGTTTTCCAAGTTGGAGTATTCAATGTCGAATTTGTCGGTATCTTCACCTTGCTCATCTACTGAGTGATCCATGGTGTATGATGTGCGAAACGAGTGCCTCGACTTCTTCGATCGTCGAGTGTTCATTATCTAATTAGTATTAAACTACTGAGAATCGGTTTATATGGTATGTAGCAATGTAGAGTCTGAAACGAGTGTGGTGATGAATTACACTAAATCTATATGGATAAGCTCCGGCCTACATCAAGTAACAATATTCATCAAGATGGACTTGTAGTACAATAAGAAACACGAGAGAAATACTGTGGGGGATGTTTTCCGGCATCTCACAGGTCTTCGTCTGTCGGGATGGGTTCAGGTTCGTTTTCTTCTCCATGACGGCTGGCTTGACGTTTTCCTTTCGCCTTCGCCTTCCCTTTCGCCATCGCCTTTCCCTTTGCCATCGTCTTCCCTTTCGCCCTCCCATTCCCATTCCCTTTCTTGCGGCTACTCTTCCCAGAAGCGGAGCGAGTCTGCTCCCGTTGTTTCTGTACGTTCCAGTGTCAGGTCAGTAGCTCTCATGCAGGGTTCGACAACTGACCATGATGTTCTCTATATCCTCAGCGGTTGGCCAGTTCGCCGGATCGCCGTTGATCGCGAGGATCAGGAGGGCTGCGAAATTATCCTTGTCACCATTGAAGAAAACTGCGAAGGGGAGACTGTACAGACCCTTGCACCCTCCTACTTTCATTTTGGGTACAATATTTTTCTGTCTAATCCACCGCGTTAATTCTGGAATTGTGAGTTTCTGAGGTAGTGTCAATACAGCGATAAATAGTAGATAGCAATACGATCAATCAGTACCTGTAGTAATTTCTTGACTTCAGATTTCTCTAGTTCCGAAGACGGCACCGCAGACAGCGCAGAGGATGAAGCCAATAGAGTCGAAGAAGATTCAGTCCCTATCATTGGGGGCACATCGTGGAGAGAACTTGGACCAGCGATCTGTTGCCTTTGAAAAGTCTTTGGAACTCCTTTCGTCAGTCAAACGAGCTTTATTGCTGAACGTAATGTTTCACCTTGTTATATTCAGCTGTGAATAAACGTTCATATTGTAGCTTCCCTCGCGGGAAAACTTGCGAAATCGCCACCTTGCCCGTGGAGTCCAGCGAGAATTCCAAATTCGCCTGCTGAAGTCCCACGTTAGCTTACGAAAGGGTTCCACAACAAATCGAACAACACACGATCGCGTTCGGGAAATTCAAATCAATGCCGTTCCAAGGCTCCTCTTTGGAGTACAGAGGCGTTAGCTCGTTAGGATATATTATTTGTCCTTCTGAAGGGGACTTTAGTTCGCATTCTTTAAACGAACACAAAGCTCATACCCGATATACTTCGGCCAGTACATATCCAGGCTCTCAACCGACGATCTGTTCCAACATTGATAGTTGATTGGGGCCTAAGAAGAAATGTCATTGAGTTCTTGTTACACCAAGCGACTTGAAAACGTTACATGATATTCGGGAAGATCCAGATGGGGTTGAAGATAGCGTCTGTTTGACCCTTGGGGGTCGTGCAAGCACCTACCAGTGGAACGGGCCATGTCTATCAGCTGAATATATCACACTATAACCAGAAGCTAGGACTTTACATATGGAAAATGTCTGCATGACATTTGTGCAGTTTTGGATGTCTATTGACCGTAACCTGTTCCCAGAGACTTTTGGGGCATCCCAGTACCCAGTGGATTGGTGACGGTTGACAAACGATACAGAACCAGCGTGCTATGGTGTCGTCATTCATAAAAAAACTCATTAAAATCTATCTCAAGAAATGTCTTACTCTGAATATCATTGTACTTTTGGGCGTTACGTGCCCACTCTGTCCCACCGATACCGCGGCCACGGCCAACCTTGACGTAGACCACCATTGTTGACCTCAGTCAGACTATCCAATTTCTGTTCAACGATTGCCACTCACTCGGGTTCCATATTGATGGTTATGGGACCTGCAAAATAATATCTATATGAGCCTTCTTGATCATCCACGTCACCTTTTTCTACCCTTACCTTGACTCGGTCGAATTACCTACAGTTCGTGGTCAGTATTCCCGTTCAACGCCCCCAGCCTGGACTCCACGAAGAGGACATCGGGATTGGGGATTCACCTTGTACGCAATTAGGTGGGCATCGGGGGAAGGCGACCCCCACTCGTCCCCTTCACGGGATGAGACCGTCAAGACAATCTTGAGAAGTAGGTCATCACAATCATGTCCATTGGTCCTTATGAACAATGCAATATCGTACCTCGTGGTGTTCGGAGCGAAGGCGAGCGCCAGCGGGACCATTCGCCACCGAAAACGTTATGCTGTATTGATCAGTATGCATGGTTGCCCTCAATGGATACTGATAGTTCGGGTTCGGGACTCAAAGAGACCTCAAATACGTGTCCTCCACGACAGAGGATGGGGTTGAGAGGAAGGAGCGAGGGGGACGGCAGCAACCGGTGGAATGGGGGGTTGGTCGACTTTGAGAATTTTCTTGTTGAAACGTGTTGCTCTTGATGGGCTGCCTATTGCGCAGGATGACAGAACCCAACTACAACCAAGGGCCCAGATACCACGCTAGAGCCGACATCCGTTTCCATTCACTAGGATCGGCACATCCTGTTGTGGTATTCAGGGCCTGCGAGAATCGACATACTATCATTCCGGTAGTGTTGCAAAGCCTGAACAATGCATTTTTCTGGCTCCCCTTCTTCCACAAATCTGCGAATATTATTTGAGATTCAGAGAGATGTGTATCCATACATCATGAATGTTTTTTTACGAGCGATTTTGACATGAAGTTGAGGTAGCGGAAGAATTCCGGTGAGGGATGTCAAACCGGTAGTGTTGCAAAGGTTGTCACGTCCTGGTCACCTCATTGATGTCGCTAAATGAGGGATGCCGTTGAAGCCGTGCTCCTCCACAGCCTGTGGCAACCAACGCATCAGCGGAGAATGATCTGTACAGTGGCTGCGTTGTCACAAAGGGGTGTTGCAAAACATAAAATTCTCTACTTGTCCAACAACAAGCAAGTTTCATGAGCATCGAAACTTGCACAACGAAAGAAAATTTCTATTCAAACACTCCTCAGAAATTTCGCTGCAAAGATCACACCCGATCCAAGTAGATCTTGCTATTACCATGATTTTGCAACACTCCTTCGACTTGGCAGAGCTTCAGAGGCTTCAATTTTCCATCAACAGAAAAATAGTTTGGGGAAGATGATTCTCATGTATAGATTTACATATATTCCAACTTTCAGAATTTTCAGTGAAGTGTGGAAGCTGTTCCGGTAGTGTTGCAAAACGCCTGACCTTTTGCAACACTACCGGAATGATAGTAAAGATAAACAAGTCCACTATTGTTCAAAACGAAACGTCGGTAGATTCCGAAATGGAATCAATGACCTGCCAATTAAAATTAAGTCGCTCAGACAACAGACAACAGCAAACCCCGACCTAGTTTTCTGAACCTTCACAAGTGGCGTACCTTCTGGTCTATCCACAGAAGTTTTCAGCACTGGCAAGTGTCTTTCTCTCGTCCAGCTGCTGAAGGGGTCGTACATAAAGAGTGCATCAGCCCGTACGTTGGACATACCACAACAGCGTGCACGAACCCAGAGATTCATGGGTCAAATCCACAGTTGTTCCCCCGGACGGAGCGCCTATACCTATTTCGGAATGACGTAAATACTTCTTCGGCCATGTGTGAGATTATGATAGTGCGTGGAAACCAAAAATCAAGTTTGTGGATATCTACGGCCGCGCATAGAAACAAGGTACTAGATACACCAATTCAATACCAAGTCAGAAGTAGCTATAAGCACATACACAGTCGAGCCCAAGTCAAGTCAAATCGTCAGGCTTCAGGCGCCGACATCCATCCTCTTCAATCCCTGGTTCGAGGATGCTCCTTCGCCAACCCGGCTCTTCCGTCTAGCGTACTCACTCTTCCTCGCCTGCTTNTTCGCGCTCATCAATAATGATTCTCGTCCAGGNCCNGNNNNTNNCTTGCTGCGCCAGCATACGATCTTCTCGTTCCGTTCCCCATACTCGACCGAACGCGACTCGCTGGCGCAACGATCGTCGGTGTAGACGATGACCCAGAGGCAGCTCTCTGCTGCCCCGAGTTTAGCGATCACCTTTGACCTGGAAATGCGGGGCTTCCTCGCCACAAGGGTCTTAGGCCTCGGTGGAACAGGTATCATTGACTTTGGTGCAATGAAAGCAGCCAAATTCGTAATGGATGTGGACTTGGGCTTTGCTGGAGCTGCATTCATGAGTTTTGTTGCGGCAGATGTCAATGAAGGAACACGATCTCCAGCAGGAATAGCATTTGGGCTACCGAAGCCAGCCAATGGCTTGCTGAAGATGGTCGTGGATCGTGGTGATTGAGGGCTGTTTGTGATGTGCCGTAGAGATGGCGACTGTGCGCCACTGGTCTTCCTGGGAACGGTTGATCCACGTGGTGAACGAGTATTCTCAGCCGCCTTTGCCAGAGAGCTGGCAGTAGGTGCCATCAGTGTGGATGAAGGTTTCCTAGATGTTGGTTTCTCTTCAGGGATCGTTTCGGGTCGTCCTGAGATGGTGGAACCCCCGACGATATTGGGATTGACACTTTTCCTCCCAACGGAGGACACGCCCGAGGTCCCCGAGGCGATACTGTTCCTGGCGCCTAGTGACGAAGGCGCATTTCTGGAGGTGGTTGATCCTGATGCCTTTGAATCTGAGTTCTGGGGTGGAGGAGAGAAGGAAGGCAATGGCGAACGAGCGCGGGAAGCACGATGGTCGCTTTTAGGCCTCAAAGAGGTTTCGGAACTCCCAGAGGCCACCCGTGATAGACCCTGAGGTTGAATGGGTTTGGAACTCGGTCTTCCCAATCCAATAGCTGGCTTGTCCGACACTTGCGTAGTGGCTGGCGTCTTGGCTGCTGGTGTCAATTTTGGTGGGGGAGGAGCGGCCTTTTGGGCAGGGGCAGGAGTTGGAGGGGCGGGTTTGCTCCCGGCACCGAAATTCCATACATTACGAACCAGGGATTTGGCAGAGGATAAGAATCCGAAACGCGAGGTCTTCGTCTTGGCTACCAACGAGGGCGGGTCAACTCACGTATCATTGCTCACGAGTATTGTAGTACACTGACCTGGTGTGGCTTTCCCCATGCTCGGCCTTCCTCGACTGCTCCTACGACGAGCCTTCTGTGCATCGAGTTTGCGTTTCATAGCCTCTCTCTCCTTTTCCTTGCGTTCGTCTTTCTCGCGATCCTGTTGCGTTGGTGCTAAAGACACCCTCTTGCCTTTATGAACGTCCGCGACGTCCGCAACACGAATGCGTTTCGAGGAACGCCGATCGCCCAGATCCTGGACCCTTTCATCCTCCTCCTCCTCCACACCCTCGTCATTATCGAATCCACCAGGGATGCCCATGTTCCTCCTAACTCCGTTACTGATCACTCGGGCGCCAGTATGGCTGGCAACGCTGCTCTTTCTCTTCGCGGATGGAGCAGGCCCGACTCCAAGGGCATCCGATTTCCTCTTCTTGGTCGCTGGAGCTCCTTCCTGAGTTGGTCGCCCTCTGCGAGCAGCATAATGGGTAGCAATAGAATCCATCTTATTGAACGCGTCTTCATGCGCCTTGGCGAAACGGTCCACGCCATCAGTACTAGGCCGACCTGTGTTCGCTGATGGTCCAAAAAGATCAGATCCATCAGCTTTGCGCTCCAACACTGTCTTTTCCACCCTTGGGACGCCCGACTCCTCCAGACGTTTGTTCATTTCTTCGAGGACAGAAGCAGCAGCTTGTCCGAAGTCATGATTGGAGCGACGATGCTGAGGTAACGGAGAACCGAATAAGAACGGCTGGGCTGGAAGGGTACCACGTCGTGCCGCAGACCCAGGTGGTCTGGCAGGAGAGAAAACATCCTTGCTGGGCACGTCCTGAGGCAATGCGGGCAGTGCGGATTTACCATTTGGCGCAGTGATTGTGACGGATGGCACCTTTGCTGGCGACCGAACACGTCCTGGAGTGAATTTCTCGAGGTCCTTCATGTCTTCTATGGGTAAATCGGGGTATATGTTATGTTGAGGATACGTGGGGGAGAAGCAGGCCAGACGCCCGCTTTGTTACC
>JANAWD010000833.1:0-15173 GCA_027627245.1 Meripilus lineatus | reverse complement strand
CAAGCTTCTGTTGCCCCGCCACCATCTGCCGGTTCTGTTGTGCCTGTTGTTGCTGCTGTTGTTGTAACTGATGAACTCGCTGCTGCACCGCTTGAATCCCACCAACCTGACCCATGATCCCTCGAGCGGCAGCGGCCGTAGGATTTGAGACCAATTGTCCGGGCCCCTGCTGTCCATTCATCATCTGACTCGGTCCTGCCTGCGAAGATTTTGGATGTTGTGGACCCGCTCCTTGCCCACCAGCGACACCGTTACTGACACCAGCCATAGCCATTTGTCGCTGCGTCGCCATCAACCCAGCAGCAGCAGCAGCCGGATTAGCTGCGCCCTGACTATTCATGACGCCTTCTCTGAAACTCTTCTGCGCCTGGAATGTCCTCTGCAAGAACGCACGATGCACCTCCACGACATTGATCACGTTCTGCTCAACCCCCTTCGCTCTCAACAACTCCGGAGAGTACATCGAAAACTGAACGAGATCGTTCAGTCGCGCGGGATCTGTCACCCCAGTCAGACTGGCTAATGTGCGAAGGTTATTCTGGGCAATCGCTCCCGCTCCTGCCTGATTGAGTGCTGCTGACGAATGTTGCGGTGCGTGTGACGGCTGAAGCCCCATGGGACCCTGTAGGTTGTTCGGGATCCCGTTTGCGGCCTGACCCATCTGCAGATTCTGAGCGTTGTGCATCATCTGCTGAGGCTGGCCGGGGTTTGGCTGTTGCTGCTGCTGCGACTGCTGTTGTTGCTGCTGCTGCTGTTGAGCCTCTTTGAACGCGCGTTGTAATATCGACTTGATGTACGCCATATCGAAATTCATCAGGTACTTCTCGTAAACCTGAGACAGGCGCTGAGCCATCTGAGGTCCGCATCGAGGTGGCTCGTTTCCGTTTCCGGGGAGTTGAGAGAATCCAAGCTGACCGCCGACGACCGACCACGAGTCACTTTGCATAACCTGGAGAAATAATTGAGATCCCTCACTAAAAATGCGAGTTCTAATGAAGCGAAAGACTCACTCGTTGGAAACCACCAGCCCTCATAACAATCACATGCAACTGGTATAAGTCAATCGGCCTGCCCTCATAACTTAACAACGCCTCGTCCCTCTGAATCCCATTCGAAGCACACCACTTCGCATAAGCGGAAGCGAAGACATTGGAGGCCAAAGGCTGCATCGGTCTCTGCATCAACAGCGCGGGATTTGGGACAACAGAGTTCCCTCCCACAGCGGCAGCGGCGGTGGCGGTACCAGGCTGCTGCGCAAACTGAGGATTCGCCATCATGCTCGGAGGACGAGGAGAATTCTGGAGGGGTGTTGGAGCTTGTCTCGGAGGAATCTGAGGGGGCATGATCGGTCGATTCTGTTGTTGAATTTGCTGCATCGCTGGTTGATTTTGTGGTACTTGAGGCGATCTAGCAGGCAAGTGTGATGGGCCAGCTTGCTGCGCATTCATGAACCCGTTTGCAGGCGAGGGGCCGGTTCTTTGCAACCACTGGGGATTCTGCTGGAGAGGGATCTGGGACTGTTGAGGGGGAGCGGGCGAAACAGACTGCATGGCCAAGTTATGGCTGTGTGCTCCTGGTGTGAGTCTCGGTCCAGGTTGATGATAAAGACTTTCGACCCACTCCAATGGAACCCGTTCCAACCCCTGCTGCTTCATCGTCTGCATTCCCGCAATCAACTTGCCCAACAGCTGCTTCCTGCTCACCAACAGCGCGTTCAACTGGTTCGCCTCGCGCGCGTATTCTGGTTCGGGTTTCGATCGCGCATTTTGGAGTTGCACCTCCATGTCTTTGATCGTAGTCTGGACGACCTGGGCGCGATCACGGAGCTCTTGGAATGTCATCGGACGACGTGGTTGGTTCTGGTTCTGCTGCTGGGGGTTCCCCTGAGGCTGGTGAACGCCATTCGGAACCTGGGTTTGTGGATTATCGCCGAAAAAAGGCGCTTGTCCCATTTGGGGACCCTGCGAGAACTGCATTTGCGACAGTTGGTGCTGCTGCTGATGTTGTTGCGGGAACTGTTGTCGCAGAGCCGGATAATTGAGCTGACCAGATTGCTGGTTGTTTTGTTGGTTGGTCGCAACGAGAAGGTCGAGTTGGCGGGCATTCTGCTGGGTGAGAACCGATACCATGTTCTGATTACGCGCTGCCAGAGCCTGCTGTATTTGGGGGGTCAAGCCACCCTGGAGCTGTTGTGGATTAAAGCCCTGTTGCGGCTGAGAGTCGTTAAGAGTATGAGGTAGGCCCATTTGGCCTTGGAGGGTAAATTGCGACATGGGGGGTTTCTGTGGGATCTGCTGGTTCTGCGCGAGATTACGGCGGAGAAGGTCCTGGAGGATCTGAAGAGAACAAGAACGTTAGTTCAGATGTCAATGACAAGCATCGAGACGAAGGGGGAAGGATCAAGAATTGGGGGTGACTGGTATGAGTACGACGGAAGGAGTGGGAAGGGAGACAAGGACGATGGGTTGGGAAGCAGGGAGTGACTTGTTTGCGGTGATGGCATAGAGAGGCGTGGGGGAGAAACTTTGGAATATCGTTCCGCATGCTGACATAAGCGGGTGGCGCAGGTCAAGGTTACGAAGGAGCGAGGGGGTTAGGGAGAAAAGAGGCAACAAGAGAAAAAACAATGGGAGAATGTTGTACGGAAAGTAGGAGAATGTTGTGCACAGGATTGGGGAAATACGAGAGATGATGGATATGGGCGTTGCAAGGAATGGTGGCGGTACTTGGCCCAAGGGCAATCGGACGTGAGGGGTGTTGTAGGGCGAAGAAGTGCAAGTGGACCGAGGAAATCACGCCAATGTAATGATGAGAGGAAAGCGACAAGGGTGACTCGTAAGGAGAGGAAAGAGACAAGAGAAGTCGAGGGGGTACTCGCGATGGGATGGGAACGGAGGAGGGAAGGAGATGTCGAGCGAAGGGGAATATGAGATGAAGGTACTAACCTGCGGATTCTGCTGAAAATCCTGACCCAACTGAGCTGTGAACTGGGGCTGCATTTGCTGGTTCTGCATCTGCTGCCACACTCTATCAGCCTGCGGGTTTGAAAGGCCCTGTACGTTCTGCTGAGGATCTAACTGAGGTTGTTGTGGACCCTGTGGGTGTATGGGGGGTTGACGGCCGCCTAGAGGAGCTTGGAACATGTTTTGTGGAAGAAAACGGTCTGTCATTCAGAGGGGGGCGGATATGAGAGACGGGGGAAATTGAAGCTCGTTAGACCTCGTGAGGAAGATGAGCGGCAAAGGGAGGAGAGGGCCGCGCGAGGCGGGGGGAAGGGACGGAGGGATGTTGTGAGAGCGATACTGGAGGTGATTTGGAAGATATGTCGGGATCGGAGGGAGCGATGAGGGAGAACGTTACGGACGATGGTGGTGGGAGGGAGAGAGCGTCGAGGCAACGTGAGTTCGGCGAAGCCCTCAGAGTACATACACACAAGCACACACCAGCGTCTCTCTCTCTGCCATCTGCCACTCGGGCGGAGAATGAATCAGCCACATGCCCCCACAGCAGACTATATCGCGCTCTATCCTACATAAATCCTGAATATATGCGGCATATTTACTGGCTATATGCATCCCATAGACGTCTCATGGGCCACCGGTGCCATTCTCCAGCGCACGAGCCCTCTGAGCACGGACCCCCAGCCTGGTAGCAGCCCCCGGTGGCAGACGCGCTCAGTCACTCAGCCAGCCTCGGTCCATCCGTTTCATCCCTCCGTTTCAGCCCCCCTCCTAGTCTCCCGCCTCCACCGAACGAGAAAAAAACAGATATATGCAGCACTTGTACATCACTGCATCCCAACACACTTGCAGCACGCAGAGCCCTGGGCAGGTGACGTTCCTCGAGGACAGACATGTTGTATACGGCGATTCATCGGGCGCCAAAACCTACTTAGCTCCCCCTTCCGCTTTTGTCCTTTTTTGTTCCTGCCAACATACCATCGTCACACTCGGTTTCCATTTCGATCTCGTCTTCTCTCTTTTCTGTTTTCTATTCTCTATTCTATAATTCTCTATTCCTTAATCTACTGGCACTCTACTCGATGGCACCATCCATCACTGCCAGTGCTCGCTATATCCCGAATTCGATGTCTCCTCGTGTTCCCTTTCCACCCCGCCTTTTCCAATCGGAGCCCCAATTATTGGCACAGTGGCGTCTCCCGATCCCGAGTCAACTTTCCCACCTCCCTTGTCCCAAATTCCACTTGCCATTTCTAATTCTAATACTCAACTGCACCAACACGTACGGCAACAGCACCGAATTCCCAAACTCATCCCGTCCCGGTATACCACCTCCACTATCCCACAATCCCTCTCTTGCTCGTAAATGTCCTCTCTCCCTCCCACCTCCCCTCATTCCCATTTCTCTCAAATCCCACAATCCCAATACCCTATCCCTGCTCTCAATCCCATCCACCATCCCAGACAAACACCAATTAGGCCTCGTCATTCTCCATACCACGTCTCCCACAATCTCAAATCCCTGTTACTTGTGGGGACACGTCAATTAATTTCAGATTCGTCATCCCAACTTCCTCTTCTGGCCCTCATTCTCAACCATCCCTCGCCCTTTTAGCACTTGTTTACTTTTTCCCATCTCTGTCTCTCGTTCTCTCCCAGGCCCTTCCCTCCCTCCCTCTCTTCCACCCCCTCTCCGCCCCCTGCTCCATATCCCAAAAGGAGTAACATCCCAGCTGGGAACCGGAAACTACCCAAACACCCACCCTTACGGTACGGCTAAAGCGGTACGTTTCTATACCCATACCCTTCTCAATCCCCTTCCATCATTATCCTTTCTCAATACGACACAGCGATTCGCTCGTTCCTATTGATCACCGTCTGGACTCCCTGGACCTTTGGGACCCCATCACGAAATCAAAACCTCCTACACATGTACGTACAAAACCTCTGTACCAGAACTCGAATCTGAGGTAAACGAAAAACTTTCCCTCAATTTCCCCTTTCCCTCCCTCTGGTTTTTTCGTCTCCGCCTCTATCGAATCTATACGAGTCCATGATTTATTTCCTCCTCTCTGTCTACTCGCTTTTCGCTCCGGGGGTTGCTCGAACCCTGCAATCATGTGTAAGTTCTTCCAGACTCGATAAGTCTTGACTCTCGACTCTCGACCTTTCTCCCCCTTCTTTGAGTCGACAATGTTCCAGCCTCCCAGGTCTCGCCCGTAAAGAACTCGAAAAATTGTACTTGGTCTTGTCTACTTTTACGCTATACCATACCATCAACCAGCTGGAGCCCTTCCCGTTCACGTTCCCGTCGTTACTCCTTCTGTAACTGTGACTCTCAGACCCTGGACTTGTCGCTGCGTGGTACAGAGTTACGCTTCCATCCTCGGTCCAGACTTGTCGCTTCTCAGAGGCGTTTACTTTTGATTGGAGTGTAACAATCACAGTTACGATGAACGTTAATAGTGAACTGTCGACGGTAACGGAATGAATGGGGAGAAAGTCATTTCATGCGGTCGGAATAGACTACTATATTCGTCGTAGACATGCCGCGGGAATTTCAGTGCCGTGAATGCATAAAATCCCCTTGACGTCGATGGCTCACATGGTTATATGGTTTGGAATAATACCTCGAGTTGGAAAACTTGGAGTGAATGTCCATCGGGGCCGTTGGTAAGTTACCGCAAGTCCATCATGCATGATCGCTTCCTAAATTCAATCGGTTTGCACATGTGTTCGGGCGTCGCGCATGTTACTGGCTATTTTCCATGTGTGTTCGCATTCGTGTTACATATTGTAACACAGTAACAGCTACAGTTACAGTTACTGGGGAAGCTACCAGTGACCATTGCGCAGTGCGCGCGTGCGTGCTTGGGAAAGGGCATAATAGGAACAGGTGCCAGCATTCCGTTGGGAAACGCTGAGGTTCGGAACGGAGACCTTGGACACCTCGATAATTGACATTGTCAGTAATTCGGATTCTTTGGTGTTCTATTTCCTTATTCCCTCTTTTCCCCCTTCCCCCCTCTCTGGATTCTTGGGTGTGACCGTGGAAGGGATATCACGACAGTAAACACCAAAGATCGACCGAGACCAGTGTACCTTGAGCGGCGCTTTGCAACTTCGGATGATTGATCCCTCGTCCTGTAAACCGCAACTTACAACACATATCTTGCGACGTATTAGTCTACGGAACACAACAAACATATACGGATTTGGGAATCCCCAACATTCTCAACATTTCTGTCAAACGGAGACTTCGCCGTCGTGAAGGACACAGCAAGAGCTCCTTCCTTGACAGGTAAGTCGTGCGCTCGCCTTCAAGTTCTCTCAGGCTGGAGCTCTCGACCCCAGCTTGAACACAACAAGTCTCGTCAAGAGTGTTCCACATCTCCAGGATTCATCGGATACTGTAGATTCAACAGGGAGAGATCGACAGTACACAAATACCACATTACCCTCTGCTAAACCGATAGGAGATACTAACCGGAAGTACCCCTGGGAAACAACAGACATAAACCCAAGCCTGAACGCAAGAGAGGAGCGCTGAGATCTTCATTGGCTGGCTAACTCCAAGACAACAGCCGGCCTTCCAGTACTGTATGTACAGTATAAATACATAAAATCACTCACCTCAATGAACTCTAATGAACCGCCATAAAGTCAATAATAAAGGCAATAAATCTCGCCTTTGTGAATCTTGGGAATCCGGGAATCTGATGGATGCGAGATGCGAAAATCGAGATTTCTGGTCTTGGGTCTGAAAAATTGATCTGATGTGAGATGTCGTGTTTGCGATCTCTGCGCTGTACTCGCCGATGTCCCGAATGAGAGGAGCTGGTTGAGACTTTCCTTTTTCGTGGTTGAGCGTCTTTGTGGTGTGTGCCTTTTATGGGAATATAACATTCCGCTTGGGTGGGCGGGCCCAGAAGTGGGTAGGCGGTGCCGATTTGGGGAAGTTGGGAGTTGGATCTTGGGATTTCGATCCAAATGTGAATGTGAATGAATGGGAGGTTGGGAAAGAATCTCATGGTCTGGAGTACACTCGTCGTGTTTCTGACTTTTGGCGGATATGAATTTCAGAGGTATTTTTCTCTTCAAAAAAAGCGTTCGTGTGAAGGAGATTGAGAGTTGGAGGGATGTATCTGCCGGATCTGATGAGTGCCGGGGAGCGAGGTTCGATACAATACAAAGGATGTTGTATCGAACATCGACTGGACCGGCGGTTGCGAAAAGGGCGACTCCCGGATGAAAGAGGGATTCAGATGATGGCGGGATTGGAGGGCGTGTGACATCCGGACAACCCGTACACAGCTTTTGGGGTCTAGTCAAAGCGTACCGACTGACTCACCAGACTGGGGTTTCCTGTGCCCTCCATTCCGAAGACCATATGGTCACTCGAGTTACATCTACACATCTCGTCGGATCTCAATAGGATTAAGTACAAGAGTCATGATCATCTTATGGTCTGGTGTGCTTCGGTATGGTATGGTATGAATGAGGAACAAGGTTAAGTTAGGACCCCGCCCCACGAGTGAATGAAGAGGAATTTGAACCTTACCCAGGAACGTTACAGTGAAACACACACCAACTGTAAACACAACACATCCGTATAAACACGCCGTCAGGACCCGGGGGAAGTGAGTGGCCACTGGCCTGGGTACTGTAACACTGCACCGTGACGATTCGCCGTGTGTACCGTACCGCTGACTCTCCTCGATCGTTCGTACCTGCACCTGACATGAGGTTAAGAACGTCCCGAAAATCCCGATGGTGACTTCCTTGGGGACTTGTTTTCCTCCGGGTTTTCACTCCGTGTCATGTCGTGTTGTCGTATTTAACCACGATGGGGTCTGTTCGTGGGGTGTGTTCAGGGTCGTTACCGGATTCTTGAATCTAGCATTGCGTCATGAATCGATATCGGTATTCCCCAGTACACATTGTTTGATACACTTCAAAGATTAGTATGGCATGCCATCATCAGCAAACCACGAACGAAGGGATTTTGATCTTGGACGATTGTGATTGGCTGGCGAATGGAAACGGTTTGTTGATCCCTGGGAAAAACCCGGGCAAAGTAAGCAAAGTAAACAGGTGGGAAGGATCTGCCATTCATGCCACTTTCGTACCCTGGCAGCGCTAGCATAACGGGCTCAACGGGGCATCGGTTCGCGGAATTCGACGACAACTTTTTTTTTCTACGGTGTGCATTCTTTGGGTGAGTTTGTTGACCGTGGAGAATCGGCGGTTCTCGCTTTTATTTTCCTCGAGTTCTTGCATCAGGACTGTGACATTCGAGACCGAACCGAGCCTTTTGAATTTCGGCACGGAGGATATCGAAGGATGTAACGCGGTGTGTTACATCTGTTACACGTTCGCGCGCATCAGTCACGGTTGGAGGGCGGCGTTACGTTGTCAACAATGTCTCTTGTTACCGTGACAGACAACATGGCTTTGTTGCTCACCTCGGTCCTGGATTTGACGTGACATTGGATCCGTTGTTCGTGACTTTCATGATTGATCATTGGATACGGCCGAGTTGGATGGAAGGGCAATGAACGATTGGTATCGTGTCTTTTCTTCGTTTTCGTATAATGGTCATTGTGATGTCTTATCCGTCTTTCCATCTGGTAGAGACCACCACGTTTAGATTCTGGTGGTCTATCTTCCATCCGGTGTTAACCCGGTGGAATAGCCTGAGCCTGAAGAGATAGCAACTTCAGACTGTTGTCACAACCTCGGGCTTCCGATGACAATGACAACACATCCATCCAGGTGCGTTGACCAACATCAGTATCAAGATTCAACAATCGGGAGGAGAATACAGCATAGACAATGTCGTGAGTTTCATCTACAAAATGGTCAAGGACCCTTCTATTGACACGAACACACACGAGCACGTGGCAATACACAACAACCATCATACATCATACCTTACCTCCGATGGGGAAGATACAAGCCGGCGGGACAACTGAATCTCGCATCCAATCTCAACCTTCGGAGTAGAACAACAAAAATCAACATTGGTCACCTCTCCTCGCAGCCTGTGAAGAAGCATCAACAAGAGAGTGATTCCACCATGACTTCGCTACCATCTTTCAAAAGTCACAGTGACGGGCCTCGTAGCGCGCGAGTCCCCACCGTGACATATGGTCCAGTTATTCCATTCCTCCGGAGTCTATCATGCCTAACATGCCATGCGCAGGTATTCCCGGAGTTTATTGGCGTTCTTGAGATGTCCCGAATGTGACCGAGCACCGTTGGGGTGGGAGCCCCGCCGGGTTCGGAGTTGAGTGGGGTATACAATGCCGGTGGTAGAGAGGGCGCAGGGTATCAAGCTCTAGGTACGGTTCCGTGAGGTTCATGTATAATTTCTCGTGGCGCATGGCGAAAGAAGTGATCCTGAAATTGTGATTTACAGATACGTATGCAATCCCGTTCTTTCCTTGTTCTTATATAGGTGGTGCCTGCGCTAGGTGCATGGGCATCGTATGTACAATGCCACTTCGGTGTTGGTATGGACTCGACTCATCGTTCCTGCACATTGAGGAACAGGGGAATCAGGAGGGATCAAAAGCACTCTAGACTCGACTCCGAGTCTATCCTGCCCCACCTTGTTCTTTGGCGTAAGAGCTCTTTCCGAAAGATAGATGTTTACGTGAAGCGCATACGCAGCAACAAGCTGAGTTTCAACGCTCATCTTCATTGATACATTTTCATCGGAGTATCTGGGTCTGAACTCAAAGCCCCACAATAAATAATGTGAATTCATTTGTGCAATCGACTGGAACTCAGTAACGCCAGGGGTCATGGAAGATGCAAGGTCCGTTCGGTATCGCTCGGTTTCCAACGGTTGGCGCCCCATACCGATACCTCTTTGGTTTTTCTCCTAGTCACCGCATGCTCTAATTTATCCGAGTCGAATCATAGGGCATCTGCCTTTCTTACCACTGATGCTAACTATCCGATATTGACGGAGAGATATCTCAACCGTAGTCACTCCACTTCCCCCATGAAACATGAAGATGACCCATCATCCCGGGGGCCCAACTCTGCCTTGTGGATTCAAGGTCATGAACGTGACAAAGACGCGCATTAGGAGACGAGATATCCATAAACTGGTGTCTTTTGAATAGAGATTTTGAGAACGGAAGGTAGAAGAAGTGCAACACGTGCGTCCTGTCCTGTACCTACCGGGCTACGGTGCGAAGTCACTAACTGGAAGCTTCTTCTTAAGCACGTTTAGGGTTCGGGGCAAAGGTACACACCAGGGCACCCTCTTCTGTAAGCCGCTCGAGAACTGAGCGCTGAGTACTGAGTATTGCGACAAGTAACTCAATACATCCGGGTACGACATGACCACGACTCCGTAGATGTGTGTCCCCGGAGAACCTTATATTTGAACACATCCTCAGATGATACCCGAGAGGATAGTGCATCGGTACAACTTCCTTCTCTATCGATCTTTCGATCTGAAGCATACATAGGCTGGCGAGATCTCAAATTAGGGTCTACTCGTGCGGGTCAGCGTTAATCTGATCTTTCCGTAACTTGTTTGTATGTGCGCTGATTGAAATATACTTGTGAGAGTACGCGATTGCTTGGAGGAGGTATGAAAGCGGGATACATGAAACTTGTAGTCGAAAACTTGTTGAGCAACAAGACTGTCCTTGCGTAGAAAGGAAGATGTTGTGGATAACACAAGATTTGCCTAATGTACAATCGGGGATGGAGCCTAGAATCAATGCAGCAGAACGGGATACGAGTACTAGTAGGAAAGGGCCATTCTCGTCAGAAAATCTTAAATACGATACGAAGTACACTGTCAAAATGATACGTCTGAGTTCACGTTTAGCGAGCGAAGAGGTAGACTTCCGAACCTGTGGGTAGCGTCAAGGGCGATTAGATGTGAATGATTGAGGTTTCATATCTGCAAGGGACGAAACAGGCCTGGCAATCT
Source organism: Meripilus lineatus (assembly GCA_027627245.1). Lineage (NCBI taxonomy): Eukaryota > Fungi > Basidiomycota > Agaricomycetes > Polyporales > Meripilaceae > Meripilus > Meripilus lineatus. The sequence goes on along the minus strand of JANAWD010000833.1, from coordinate 4,253 downwards.
CCTCCAAGGGGTCTTCATCTTCGAAGGAGTTTCCACCGGGACTGTTCGTTGTTGCATGTGTGGACCCTGTACCATAATCCATACCCCCGGTATCACGGGGGTTATAACGCGTCGGCAGAGTGCCCCATTGTGATTGCAGAGGCTCCGTTTGCGTCTGAAAATGAGGTGGAAAATGATACCTGTTAGCAGGGGGAGCTTGAGTCGAAGAGGAAGCGATATTCTGTGAAGGTACAGTCATAGGTTGCAGCTGTCGAGGTGGGATCTGATTCGACTGTTGTTGGAACATCGGGTGAGTTCCAGCTATCAGAATGTTAATCCGCTCAATGGCACCCCCCAATTGTCGGCACATTACCTGAACCTGGTCGAGTTCCATGAAAAACCTTGGCTGTGAACTCGAGAACAACTGTCGCTGCTGGAACGTGGTGTACAACTGCGTGCACATACACCAATTGAGGTTTGATCAACCAACCCAATCACGAGAGGATACCCGACAGAAACGCACCATCGTGATCAGCCTCCTCAATGTACCCTCTGGCATGTAGCATGCAAAAATCGGCAACTTCGGATGTATATCGAGAGCGTAACGATGGAGCTGTTCGAACGACCTGTTCCAGTCCAACCACTCCAGCTCCCCAAATTCGACCCATCGGAGATTCATATTGGATGCAACTAATCGATGACGGGAATGAGAATGATATTCCGTGAAGGATAAAGCGGAAAAAACATACTTTTGGCCTTGATGTCGGCCGTAATAGTAGCCACCACACCCTGAGCTCTCTGTAGCTGTTCCGCCGATGGCTGCCTCGTCACTGCCGCACGCTGGTCAGCACCACTATTAACACCGGTCATGGCAAGTTGGCGTTGCGTCTCCATCGACCCAGCAACGCCCTGGCCATTCGTCATCCCTTCTCTTAAATTCTTCTGCGCCTGAAAAGTCCTCTGTAAAAACGCACGGTGCACCGCCACGATATTGATCATAACCTGATCAACCCCCTTCGCTCTCAACGTCTCTGTAGGGATCATCGAGTACTGAACGAGGTCGTTCAGTCGCACAGGATCTGTCACGCCAGTCAGACTAGCTAGAGTGCGAAGGTTATTCCCAAGTTCTTGCGCTTCTGCTTGGCTGAATGCCGAAGGCTGCGGAGGTGCTTGTGTCGGTTGAAGTCCCATCGGGCTCTGCAGGTTGTTTGAAAACCCGTTTGAGGTCTGACCCATCTGTGGATTCTGAGCGTTGTGCATCATCTGCTGATATTGACCTGAGTTCGGCAGCAGCAGCTGCTGTTGTTGTTGGGCCTCTCTGAATGCTCGTTGGAACACCGACTTGACATACGCCATATCGAACGCCATGAGGTACTTCTCATAAACCTGAGGCAGGCGTTGAGCCATCTGAGGTCCGCATCGAGGTGGCTCGTTTCCATTTCCAGCGAACTGAGCGTATCCAAGCTGACCGCCGATAATCGACCACGCGTCACTTTGCACAACCTAGAGAAGATAATTGGGGTCCCTAGTTCAGTCTCCGATCACATAATGTAGCGAAAGACTCACTCGTTGAAAACCACCAACCCTCATAATACACACATGCAATTCGTACAAGTCAATCGGTCTGCCCTCGTAGCTCAGTAACGACTCGTCCCACTGGAGCCCATTTGTAGCACACCACTTGGTATAAGCGGAATGGAAGACATCAGGGGCCAAAGGCTGGGTCCCTCTCGGCGTTGAGAGAGCGGGATTTGGCATGCTAGAGTTCCCTCCCATAGCTGAGGGGGCGGTATCAGATGGCTGTTGTGTAGGTATCTCACCCATATTATTGAACGAATAGGATCCTAGGTGACCAGGATAACACTTGAAATGCTGTTGATAAACATGAAAATTGGCGAACAAGAGAAATAACGAACTCACATGGTGTTTTGGGAGAGTGATATGATCGTTGAAGGGAGCAAGAGGTGCAACTCGGGTATGGGACCCTATCCTGATGAGGCGACAGAATGAGCGCCGTCCAAACACACCATGACAGTGCATTCTCAGGAACTTTATACTGCCCCGAAAATGCGACGGCTGAGACCTGAGCGTCTGGGATATATTGAGTCCAGCGTCACGGTTCTGAGAGATTTCGATACGTCGACATGAGAGGATGCCTATGTACGTATTGCCAACATTGGTTGAGATTTTGCCAGATAATTCGGGCCGGAATGCCAATGTCTCAGCACAAGGGACTCACGACAACGAGAAGTCAGGATAAGTCTACTCATGTTGACGTTTATCGATGCCCTGCGACCTTGACGATGTAAGTGTGTCAGGATTCACTGGCATACATTCGACACACACCCAATAGCGGCGATCAATTTCGCCACAAATGAGATAGAATACCGCCAGGCTCTCTCCAATGGAGTTCAACTCTGACCTCTGTGACCGAAATTGTCAGCCTACGGTATCCTTCTATTGTGCAGAATTCGAACCTATGCTCTTCAAACCAGGTCGCGAGAAATCCCATACTCGAAACAACAAAAGCTCGTACATACTCCGAACATAACTATTGTAATCTCTCCTCAATGCTTACCTGGAATTGTTGCACTACGTTCAGACGTGCCCGTCCTTCTCGTCCTCGTTTGGTTGTCTGACAGTAAGAGTAACGGTTTCGCGCAGAGAAGACCCCAGAAAGGGGGTCAAAGAAGACATGCGCTCCGAATCAGTCATACCGCGGAGTCAGATGAGATAGAATCGAGTCGTGGTATTCAATAAGAGGCCTCAAGTTGATGTGGCAGTGACAGTGCGCATGCTGGATTAATGAATTGGTCGAAGATTCCTGACCTCTGCAAGCGCCAAGTATTTGGCGCCCATTCGCTGGTCGCTCGATGATTGATCCAGCGCAAGTGTGCCCCGTGTGCCAGCACATTTGCCTCGAGAGCATCTAAGTTCGAGATTCTCAGGCGGAAGATTCCACTTTGGTGCCTTCAGGGTTTCAAAAATACATCTTGGGGGTGTGTTTATGGAGCAGTAGCATGAGAATCCCCTCCTCCACCCCATTGCCAATTTTGGTCAAAACATCCTTCCCGTACGAATTCCTCGTCTCTATCTGTAGCCGACAACTTATTGAGCAACAAGGATCCCTCCTCAGGAACTACCGACTTTGTGGGCAACACAAAGTATGCCTGAAGTACAATCAGGCATGGAGCCTAGAATCGATGCATGCCGAGAGGAATAAAAGTTGTAGCAAACTTGAAGAGCCATCCTGATCAAAATATCTCAAACATGATATGATACAAGGTACACTGTCAAAACGATACGACCAATTTTCTTCTCGCGAGACGATATGCAGTCTTCCAGACCTATGTGCAGCGTAGATGTGGATGGTTGGGGGCTTCAAATTCTTCATATCTGCAAGGGGCCAAACCGATCGATTATCTCCTCCAAGGGATCTTCATCTCCCGATGAGCTGCCACCGGGACTACTAATGGTGGGTCCTGTACCGCTATCTATACTCTCAACGTCACACAGATTATAATTCGTTGGCAGGGTTTTCCACTGTGATTCCGGAGGCTCTGTGTGCGGTTGGAAATGAGGGGGAGGAAGAGATGGGTAAGCGGGAGGGACTTGGATCAAAGAGGGAGGAACATCTTGTGAGGGCACCGTAGTAGGCTGTGGCTGTCGGTGGAGTATGGGATGAGTTCCAGAGAAGAGAGTGTGATATCGTTCAAGGGCGCCCGCCAATTGTTTGTTCATTTGCTGAACTTGTTCAACTCTCATGAAATACCTTGGCTGCGAACCCGAGGACAGCTGTCGCTGGTGTAGCGTGAAGTACAACTAGATGCACACACGCCGACACGATTCGATTAACTACTCATTTCACGACAAAAAAGCCCGAATGCAAACGCACCATCGTCATCAACCTCTCCAACGTGTCTTCTTGCATATAACACGCGAAGATTGCCAACTTCGACTCGACATCCTTAGCATTTCGAGCAAGCTGATCAAAGAACTTGATCCAGTCTGGCCGTTCCAACTCCCCCAAATCGACCCATCGAAGATTCATATTGGATGCAACTGGTCGACAACGACAATAAAGATGAGATTCTGTGAAAAGTCAAATAGAATAACATACTTCTGGATTTGATCTCGGCCGTCATCGCAGCCACGATCGCTTGAGCTCTTTGTAACTGTTCTGTCGTCGGTCCATTCCTCTGAGCCACAAGAGGATTGGTAACCACGCCAAGCCGCGGACCAGCACCGTCGACGACGACCTGCCCTAGCGCCTG
>JANAWD010000832.1:0-15189 GCA_027627245.1 Meripilus lineatus | reverse complement strand
TTCCAAGTAAAAACAATGCGCAACACAGCCGCTCTCGCCCCACACCAACCTGCCCTCGCAGCTCTCCGGGAACAAATCATGCAAGCACAGAAATCAGGCGATCCGTTGGCGATGCAACAGGCGATTTTGAGGCAGAGGATGGTTTATGAGAAGATTGGGGTGAGTATGGGGAGTATGGCGGTTATGCCTTTTGTGCAGTTGCCCGTGACGTTGGGCATGTTTTTTGGGGTGAAGAAGTTGTGTGATTTGCCGTTGGAACAGTTGAAAGTGAGCGGGTTCGATATCTTACCGGACTTGACTGTCGCAGACCCGACATATACGTTACCCGTCATTTGCGCAGTTGCTATGAATGCGCAACTTTCGGTGAGTCGAGTCGCGTTGTCCCCGTTTACCTTGTGTTGGACGTTAGGATAGGTTTCTGACTTTTGATTCGTTATTGTGAGGATAGCTGGGTATGAAAGATATGGCTGCGTCGCCTCAGGCACCACATCTCATCAACCTCTTCCGCGTGCTCTCCCTCGCCGGTGTATTCTTCATGTCAAACCTCCCATCCGTACGTACCCTCCCTCCAATTCAACCATCTCACAATCTCATTCCTCATTTCGTTTTCTCATATCCACCCCCCATTTCTCATCGTCCCACCTCACTTGTTCTTATTTCCTCACTTACTAACACCTCCCCCCATACACCCATACAACACATACACACATACAACCAACAGGGCGTAGTAGTCTACCTAATCGCAAGCATAGGCTCCCTAACCCTCCAAACCCTCATCCTCCGCATCCCAGCCATCCGCGCTAAACTAGGCATCCCACAAATTTCAGATAAAGATGCGAATAAGTCAGCGTCGTTTAGGGATTCGTTGGAGTATGTCAAGAATTGGTGGAATGAGAAGAAGCAGGAGGAGGAGCAGAAAAGGAGGAGGAGGTGAGTTGGCGAGGAGGTGTGGGTGGTATTTACAGTGTGGTGATTTATGAATGAATTTAAATCCACAACTCATTGCGTGAAGTACCCGGCGGCATGCGCACATTCCAGAAGTGCTGTGGGCTTCAACAAAATATGGTCGTAAATCCGATATCCTATTGGATCTTGCAATTGCTAGCGTTGTGGACTTTGCCCAGGCAGCGTAGGTAGCAAGAATGGGGATTTTATTAAGAAGGCGCGGAGTAAGGATATGAGACGAGATGAAAATAAGGGTGGATGAAAGTGAGCAAGACCGAAAGAACGGAAATACTATATGAAGACATGTAGACACGAATCGCTCAAGCACAACAAGAAAAAAGAAAAAAAAAAGTTAGAATAGATAATCGATATCACCGCAAATCTCTTTATTTTTTTTACTTCAACATGCAAGCATGAAACTCCCACAACAGAAGTAACATCACAAAAACAACAAACAAAACAAACAGAGATAGAACTCGGAACACTAAACACGCAACATTTTATATATGTATGTATGGATATCCATAGCAGCGGTAACAACGGACAGCAGCAAATGTCACAAATCACAATTCGAACAGATAAGCAGTTTTTAACGTGACTGACGAAAAGAACATAAAGAAGGCGAGATAATGTGTTGTTATGGAGTATGGAGTGGGGTGGGTAAGATGTAAGATGAGGCGAGTGGAGTGGAGTGGGAGGAACTTGAAGCACAAGAGAAACAAAATAGAACAAGCGACAACATGTATGTAGCCATTTTCATAAAATACAGAAAATCACTTTCAACTCGACAAGCATAGCAAGAGTCAAGACGGTATTCACAAATCATCAGTCACAATTCACAATTAGGTAGGCAAGGCAAGACAAAGCGTCTGTTGAGATCTCGAACACAACCTGCAGTCATAAAAAACCATTCAGTCAGCCATTGTGTAGCGTAGCAATCAACCGGAAAGACCGCAGGGAGTGGGAGTGGGAATGTAAGAGGAGAACGTTTGATGAACGAAAGACAGATAGACGGGCGACCAACAACGGAGTACCCAAACACCGGTCAATGGTCCGTGACCAAAGCATTCCCCAAACCAAAAAACCGACTTCCAAAAAACCAAAACACACGGAATACGCACATTGATCTAGCAATCCCCTCTCCATTCCCCATCAACCCTCCCACAACCCACCAGCGCAAAAACTCGAAAGGTAAGTAAGCAATTCCCAATCCCAAATCCTGAAAACCGAAAACCATATACCATATACCAGGGTACTGGTACTGGTTATGGTTCTGATGAGTGACATGTAACGAGACAGTGATGGTGACGACGGCACGGAATGAAGGAATGAAGAGACTCGGGTCGGCAAGCAGACAAGGCAGAAACCGCAGGGTAGGCAAGGGTCCACCGGACGCTGGGTGGACACCGTAAGGACGCCTTACGGAATCAGATGAACTTTCCGTAAGTGTGATTGCAGGATTCCATCTTCGACTATATCCGTAGGGTTTCGTGTCCGTGTTCGTGTTTCGTTTGAGATGAGATGAGAAGAGGCCAGGTTCAAGTTGTATTTGTTTAGTTGTTGTTTTTGTTTTTGTGTAATTTGCATCGGTTTGAGTTTGAGTTCGCAGGAAGGGGCAGGGGCAGGAAAAAAAAAAGAATAGGTTTTTCAGATTCGATTTTTAGAGAACCAGAATCAGAATCAAAATCATGAGAAATCAAGGCGAGTTGAATCGAATCGAAATCAGGAAAAAGAAAAGGAAAGGGTGAGGGATCATTACGACGCGTTCACATAACCGAACGGACGGCAAACTAAACGAAACGAAACGGAGGAATCATAATGTGGGACGGGAATGTGGGGGGAAAAAAAAGCAAAAATAGCGTCACGGTTCACGCAGTACGCAGTCAAATCAACCAAAAAGCAGCAAATCGCAAATCGCAAGAGAAAAAAAAATGATAGAGATTGAAATAGAAATAAACCAGACCAGCTGGTGTGAGTTAATACAGAAAAACAAAAAACAAAAAAGATAGCGTAGAGAAGCAGACCATCCAGAGGGAAAGCAAAAAAGAAAGAAAGAAAGTAAGATAAACAAGAAAAGGGAGATTAAAATCCGGCAATCATCTGCGGAGTGGACGGGGAAACACGAAACAAATCACTAGAACACTAGATGAGGTGCACGCGACGCATGTGCTCTCTCAGTATTCCATCTTCCACTATTCCATCCAAGGACAACCGAGGAGGAGAAAGGGAAAGAAAGTGAAGAGATACAAAAATAAATAGAAATAAGGATAAAATGGTGACGATCAAACCGAGACATAGATAAAGGGGAAAAAGACAGTGAGCGGACGTTTACCAACCACGGGATGAACGACAAGAAGAAAAATAATGAATGGACAGAAAGCAAGAGAAAACAAACAAAATTAAAAGGTGGGACTTACCGACTTGCAAAGTCAACGAAGTCGCTTTCGTATCCTAAGTAGATCAAAAGTAAGTCAGAAATCACGATCACTATCAACCGCAACTCCAACGAAAGGCCCACGAAAAGAAAGAGGGAAACCCGAAAGTGGGGAACCGAACGGGGAAAAATAGAGAATAGAAAAATCAAACTCACAATCACAGAAGTCAAATGCACCCTAAACGGCCTCGTCTCCGGGGAATGCTGTTTCGAAATCTCTTTGAAATGCTGTGCGAAATCTGCTCGAGGGAGGGGAAAAAATTGGGGAAATTTCAATCAGTACCCCACGAACCAAGCGACGACCAGTAACCAAGAACCAAACACAACCAACGGGTCGACAACCGAGAACCCAACAACCCATTTTCATCGACAACCAAAGGGGAGGTTAATACTCGAGGAATGGAACGGCGACGGTTGCAAAGAGCATAGCTCAATAATGGTAGAGCACCATACCGTAATACCATACCGCAATACTGAGAAATACAAACAGAAGGAGCGAAAAACTCACATTGGGTCACCGTCTGAACATCATTCTTCCGCCCGCCAAAACTAGGCACATAATCCTTGACTCTCACCCCGCTCCTCAGTTTCTTCTCCAACAAATCGCACCTAAAACAAACGCAATTAATCATCAACTCTGAAAGAATGAAAGTAGGAAGGAATGAAAACGGAGAAGAAAACAGCAGCCCGATAACATCCCACCAACACCATCTCGGATTCATCGAGGAAAGGGGGAAAAAAACACCCACTTATTCAAAAACAAAATAATCTGCGTCCTCGCCAACAATTTCGACGAACAAATCATCTTCCACAACGCATAACTATCCTCCAACCTATTCACCCTCCTATCCTCTGCCAATTTCTCGTCAAAGCAGCTGATCGGAGCGAGGAAGATGATCGCGTCGCAGTCGTCGAAATATGGGAACCATGCTTGGCGCTGTTGGTGGGATTGATTGGTTGGTGGTGTGGATAGGTAAATGGGGGTGTGGATGAGGATGGGTTAGTGAGTGTTGTGGATGGGGATGGAGGCGTGGGTGGTTTGAGATCCAACGACCGAAGAGATCGAAAGTATTCAACGATTCATAGCAAATGTCGTGTCAATCAACAAAATGATTGATACGTATGTATCCATTCATTGATACGGTCAAAGCAGCGCCAACGACGATGGCGGCAATTGACACGAATGCAGAATGCAGATCCAGAAGAACCGGTGCAGAAGGGAAAAAGGAAAAGGGGGCAAAAAAAGAAAAGAAAGTCAGTAAACGACGTTTCGAAACGAATCAGAGAATAAGGGATGGAATCGTTGTCCTTACCTGAGTGCGTGACCCTCCGACATCAAACAGAATCCTGGAAATCCAAAATCCAGTCATCATCTCATCTCTCCCTGACATCTGACACGAATCAAACGCAACCAAACATGAAACGTACCAATCCATCCCAGCAGCAGGACCTAATATCCACAATTGAACGTCTCATTCGTCAACCAAACCGCAACCAAACCGACACAGAAGAGAAAGGACGCACCCGAATTGAAATGTATCTTATGTTCCTGAACACCCAACGTTCGTAATCTCGCGCGCATCACATCTTCATCCGAGGGGACATAATCCCGTTTTGCAATCCGATCTACGTCCGCCAAGAAACTATCCACCGAGTCATCCAAGTCAAAGCAACAAAGTCAGCACCCTCCCAAACCTCCACCCAAACACCTCCCCAAAACCAGAAGAAAACAAAAGAAAGGGACTCACAACCCCGGCATAGTCTCCAACCTCACCTTCCTCCTCTTCAACAATCTCCTGCACAACCTCATCCGCCCAAAGACTCCTAATCCCCTCAGCACACCCCGCAATAATCTCCACCGTCTCTCTCGCCGTCGCATCCTTATTCCTCCTAACCATCCCATACTCTGCTCTCGCCGCATTATCCGAACTCGTCGATTGTCTCCCAGGTCGGAAATTGGCTTTCCAGCCATTATTAGACCGAACGAAAAGTTCTTGGCTATTTCCCCTTGACTTGCTCAAATTATGCGATCCAGGACCAGTAGAGGAAGATGTGGGTGCAGAGGAGGAGGAGGAGGAAGGGTCGAAGGAGGAGGAGCCGAAACCCATGACGGACGTTCCACCGGAGAAAGACTTTTCTTCTTGAGAAGACGCACCGAGGAGTTGTTCCAAGTCCGTTTGAACACGTCTGAGAGGTAACAGCTCCAACTTCAATATCCTATGTTTCTCCGTGAAATTCAACGGAGTCCTCGGTGGTCGTCCACCACTATTATTATTATTATTACCCCCGCTCCCACTACCACTCCCACTTCCGCTTCCGATTCCACTACCACTGGGGCTGGTACTGGGACCGCTGGTAGTAGCGATGATAGGCGAGGGTTCGATCCCGAGAGGACTCGCGATAGATTCATCATCACTGAGATCATCATAATCGCCCGCAGAAGAGGGAGAGTCCATTTCTTGTGAGAGGAGGTCGAGGATGGTGTGGACGTTACGGAGGAGGTTAAGTTGGATGACGATTCGCCAGGAAGCGAGTTCTTCAGACCATGTTGTTCTTGCATAGTTCATTTGGAAATCTGTAGAGTAGTAGTTGGGAGGTGAAGAAGTGTGAGTCAGATCGTTGAGTTGTCGAGTTATCGAGTCAGTGAGTTGTCATGGGGGGTGGGATGTGCGAACGACGAAATCAACGCAGCACCGCTCCCAGAACCATCAACTAATGAAACGGATGACGAGACTTACTCTTAAGAGTCGTAGACTTGCCTATCAACACCCACAACCAAAACCCAACACCGATGAGATGAGTATAACCGATAACACGATCAAACCAAAGAAAACAACCCACCGCTCTCACTCTGACCAAGAAGGAGAACCTTGACAGGGGGTTTCTTCTTCAACGCCGCCCTCTCCGCCTTGAGACTCTCATCGATCTCCTCGCTGATCTTCCTAGCCTGAGCCTCTGCTCGTAGTCTGATAGCCTTTGCTTCTGGAGTTTCATTCGGTGGAGGAGCGAGGGCACGAGACAAGGGATCGTCGTCCAGCAATCTGCCCATAGTTCGTTCGTTGCGAGTGGTTAGTGTTGATGTCAAAGTCAAGAGAGAGGTGAGGTATCGATACTAGGCTTCCAAAGACGTCGAGCCTTGGTCTGTGGCAGAGGAGAAGAAGAGAGGAGAGGGTAAGCGAGAGAAAGACAGAGAGAGGAGTGACGAGAGAGGTGAGACTTTGTGAAAAGCGGGTGAGAATGGAAGGGGATGTGAGATATAACGGTGGTGAACAAAGCCTTGTCTCTGGACTCAGTGGACTGATCAGTGATCACAGAATGCTAAACGTAGGCGCCTGTTGCTATGCGGATGCGCGCTCCCAGGCCAACTTGCCAAGGCCCTCCTCTGCCAGTGCTCTGAAGCCTACGTCGATCACAATGCTCGTGGTGACGTTTCGCGTATTCCCTCCCACCCCTGCCTATAGCCTATAGCAATCGCCAACCGTCCTCGAAACCGACAAACTCTCCTATTTTATTTCGCGGGACCCAGCTCTCCACAATCTCCCGAATACCTTCCGCTTAGTGACCAACGATGGGATAACATTTAAACAAACTTCACCTCCAACTGCACGCGCGTCACGCATCTCTCCTCAAAATTCGCTTCCTTACTCACCATCAACTCACCATGATCACAGTACAAACGCAAGTTGACAGCTTCGGGTCCACAGTGATCACAAGTATTACAATCCAACAAAATCTCATAGCCCCAATATCATTTCTCATCTCATCCCCACCGGAAACTCGTAAGTTCGTAAGTATTAGTCCTCCAAAACATCGCCCAAGAGCGGTCATCACACCTTGTAATATGTAAACTCTCCTCCGTACCATCGCATCAAAACACCCAAACCCACCGAGTCATCCATAATCCACAAACCCACAATCCAGAATCATCCAATCACCGGTACCTCTACTGCCACTCTTCGACATCCCTGGCATCAGTCATCACAGATATCAACCCACCCTTGTCACTTGTCAATCCACGGCCACTCTGTCAGCTCCAAAAAATCGCTCTATACCGTAAGCGCATCGCATCTCATTAAGCCCTGTAACTGTAACACCAGACATAAACTCAAGCATCTATGTACATGTACATCACACATCATACATCAATAACCCAGATCCGCCAATGCCCAAGAACGAGTTCCAGTACGAAAGAAAAAAAAAAGAACCATCAACACGAAAACCCTCTCCGCCAGGGGAGGCATCTATCTTCATCTTTCATCTATTGCTCCACTCTCTATCGCAATCACCGTGGGTACCACTCCATCTCATCCACCCACACAAAGAGCTCCCATTTTCCCATTTTCTTCCGATGTCCGTGCTTGCCATATCTAGATCTAAAAAGCAGCGACGATCTTCGGTTCCCTTTTAAAGCGAGCTGAAAACACAAATCAATATGACCACGAAGGGAATCTCTCCCCTCGCGGTCGTCACTGACGAAACCTGAGAGAGACTCGAACGTACCGTAAAGTAAGACAATCGCAGCAAGCACTTGCATCCCCCCGTTCAACCCCGCCGCGGCTTGCCAGTTATTATTCGTCGCTTTCAGAAGCGCACCCGTCAAGGGCGCTCCTCCTCCATTTCCTGAATTCATAAACAGTTAACACAGTCAATACTATGGGTAAGTCGAAGCCAAGGGAAAGGTACGTTGCAATCGAGAAAAATGAAACGCAGATAAAAACTAGGAAAACTCACCAGGCACGTTAAACAACAGCAAAAGCCCAGACAACCCCGCAAGTCGATCAGCTCCATACAAACGAGCAGCAACAGCCGGCGTCAACGACAAAAAGCTCCCGCAAAAGAACCCATAGAGTACCGCGAAAACCATCTATGCCCGTTCGGTAGTATGTGGATGTTGGTAGTAAGAGAATGTTGGTAGTCGGTAGTAGGTGTACGTAGCGTCGCCCAGATCCCAATCACAATTCGTAGTAATAGTAATAATGACGATCATCAATATCGCGAATCGCAAAAACTAATAAGACTCACGATCCCAGCATAATCACCCACAAAACTAAAAATCAACAATTGACAAAGACCCGACATTAATGTCACCACCAATAGGGCATTCACGGGCCCCACGCGGTCTGCGATGAAGCCTATCGTGATTCGACCAGTTGCGGCGGAGAAGTTGAGGACTGTGACTGGGACTGTCGTCATCTGTGAATACGATTGCGATTACCAATACGGGTATGAGTTACGGGCATGAATATGAATATATGTATGAATGGGGAAGAAAGAAAAGTTAGTGAGTTCTTCTTCGGACGGACGGATGAGTAGGGAGAAGTACTTGCAATGTCAGATACTCCTGGAATTTTGTCCCTTACGAATGTCGGCAGGAAGAAAATGGGCGCGAGGTATCCCCTACCACCCATCCAACCAAAAGAAAAGAAAGCATCAGTTAAACACACACTTCCGGTACCGTATAAAAAGTGTGCTACCCACATGACACACAAAAACAAAGACACCCCCAACGACCAAAACACGGGATCAACCAAAAACGCACGATCAAACCACACGATAGCATTATCATCACCCTTTGCCGCTGGCACTACCAATGACTCTGATGCCTCCTGAGACCGAGGTGAAACCATTAGCATTGGTACCTCGGGTTTGCGCTCCTTGATGATGAGAATCGCTATAATCAAGAGGACAGCGTCGATCCCCGAGTATACGAGCATCGTCTTGCGGAGTCCGATAGAGCTTAACATTGCGCGGAGGACGAGTGCTCCTACTGCTCCGCCTGTATCGCCATACATTGTACAGTGAGTGCCTCGTTTGTCATGAATCCCGGACCAAGATGAAAGACGACGCTTACCAACGGAACAACCACTGATGATTATTCCAGTTGCGAATCCCCTTCTTTTGAGGAACCATTGTGCCGGAAGAGCGAGCTGGTAAATTTCTCAGTTAGAACTTGAGCCGGTTACTATGGCTGATGAGACCTACGATGAGAGGGAAGACAAATGCGCATCCTGCTCCTTGGATGACGCCCTGGAAAGATGAATATGAATGAATGAATAATCTCATATAGTCACGGCCGGAACTCGAAGGTGAACTCGGAATGATGGGATGGATGTGACTGAGAGAGCCGACAAGAATTCGGAAAGTATTATACCTGGGTTAAGAAGAAGTGCCATAACTTGGTGCTGAAGGCTACACCGATTTGACCTGCCACCCAGAGAACAGCTCCAATGATGAAAAATTGCTACAATCAAGCGGCCAATGTAAGAAATGAAAATGATATCTAAGCAAAATGTGTGCGTACTGTGTATCCACTGGTGCACGATGAATGGTGAAGTATTAGCAACTACAAGTCATACCTGACAAGGACTTACTATCTATCGGCAAGTTTTCCGGTAACGACACTGAAAATCGTCATGATCTATACAGAATATATAAGAACACGATTTAATTTACGTCGACTCGAATGATGGAGAAAGATAGAACGCGCACTAGACCTTGCATACTCCCAATCATGCTCAATACAGTCTCAGATGACCCTGGAAGGGTATGATCTCGGTAATACGATTGAAATACTCCCCATCCCTAGCATTAAACCAACCAAAAAGTAAAACGTAAGCAAGTCTATTTGACACAGTTCTCATTGAGTGATCATTGTACTTACGAGACTTTGAGATAAGAGAAGGCGAGAAGATGAGAAGAAGCATCCGGGGAAACAGGCTTCGACGTTAGCATATATGCTTTTTCAGGAGCGATCACGGGGTAAGCGTGCACTTACCCCCAACCAATCGTTGTCCCGGCGAAAATGAAGCATCCGAGAACGACGAGCCATCCCCGACCTCCTTCGGGGAATGACTCGTCAGCGTCAGGACCAGGAGCAGTGGATGTAGTGGGTGTTACAGAGGTCGTCTCGATGTCTACAGATGCAGTCGGTGACGACCATTCCTTGTCAGTGACATTTGATAGCTTGTGGTGTGAACTCGAGTCTTGATTTCTAGTTTTTTCACTGGAGGAGTCTTCCATGTGAGCAATGTGAGTATGGGGAGGGGAATGGGTGCAAACCGAGGATAAGGGCCATTTCGACTCGGATACTCTGGTGGTTTTAAACCAAACCTCTGGATCTGCGAAGGGCATACTAATGAGTTACACGAACTGAACACGATGCTCGGTATCATGGTATCAGGGTATCATAAACGATGGCCATGCTGGCCCGGTGACTGTAGTAGTCTTAATCATAAGAGAAAGAACAGTTAAAATCCAAGGAAGACTCCTTCTGAGGGCCGAAGTTACTGTCGGCGGGGATGGTGGCCGTTCGAGGGAAACCTAAGCTCCTTCCTATTCGGGCTGTGGCCAACCCATCAAAACCCCCTTGAGTTCACAAACTTTTCAAGTTCCGCCCCAAACGCAATTCTTCCCGCACGCTCACCTCGAATATTACAGTGTATCCGCAGAAAGTCGTAAGTTGGCCACGGGTATAACGTTACTGAACCTGCATCGACAAGACTCATGACCATTCATGAAAGATAGATATTACACCGACGTACTTTCAATTTCCTCAAGCGACGCGATTCCCCACCCAGGACTGAGGGAAGAATCGCTTTCCCTTTCTTCTGGAGTTCTTCGATAGCCCCTAGACCCCTAGAGGCTCGGGCCTCAAGTTTTCAGACTTCGGCTTCGACGGACTCTCTCACCTCGCTCTCACTATTGCCCCCACAAGATGTCCGAAGTTCGAGTGGTCTCCTCGTTTTTGCTGTTTGCGCCTGCTGGATCACCACCACCATGATCTGCACGAACCCCATGATTGGTTGTTGGGAATGGGATTGGTAACTCGGATACCAGACACAACGTATACAATACGAGACGAACGAGAATCTGTTCCAATGCGAACTCAAAATCCTGCCGGATTTCTCATCCACCTGGCTGTTAATGCGTGGTGTTCAGTGTTCAGTGTTGGATGGATGTGTATACGAACCCCGAGCCAGACCAATTTCCCCGGGTTGCCGTACGCCATTATAAAATTTTCATCCCCGCATTTGCTTTCAAGCTTCTAACTGACTTTGCTAGAATGCTTCAGGTTCCCACTTATTTTTTTCTTGCTCTCTCTCTTGGTCACGTTTACGATAGGTTCAACCGGTCGAGTCTCGCCTTTCCTCGCGATGTATTTTTAGCCGGGGACTCTACACTAGCTGTATGTCGCTTTATTACTCCATCAGATCCGGTGACAAACTTCCTAGATTAGCTCACAGGATAGCCTTACCATTACAGGTTTATGGCAGGCCAATGCTACAATTCAATCTCTCCTCGATCATGCGCTCTCGGTTCCTACAGGTACAATCCATGAACATCTCCATTCAATCGATATCGTGACCACACAGTACGCTCTGTGTTATATGAGGTGTTAGCGCTGTCTCACTGCATCCACGAGTATACCGTGGCTTTGGGTTGATAACGAGGTCCGTTAACCCGAAACGCCTATCCTTCCTCCTTACGTACCTGTTTCCGTCTGGTTGACGGACTCCTAGTCGTGAGTGCAGCTTACATTCCTCAGAATGCATTTTGTCACGAGTACGTCCTTTTCTATTCAAATGCGATCGAGGGAATACATTTTGTTATGACATCTCCGGAACTTGCGAGCAGGTAAGATATCAATCTGACTTTCAATGAGCGGATGTCGTTCTTACGTTTTGGTGGGTAGGGTAGCATCTGGGACTGGGATTTTTCACAAATTCAGATGCAGCTTTGATGGCGTTACGCCCTCGGAGCCCTCTTACATAACTTGGTCAATTGTCAAGCTTGGTGAGGGATTTGCTCTTGTCCGGGTATCGAGGGCACGGATGGTTAATCTTCATGATAACATGACACCCTTGACTGATGCTCTTGACAAATCAACGGTGCGATTTCTGAGAACTGTAGGCCCTCTTCTTCCGGATCAACATGGCGTTCGAACCATCAACATGAGTTTCATCGTCCATTTATCGCTCTGGGGACATTTCCATGGGTGGAACAAGGTCAGACTATGATATATTCATGTTCTCTTCTGCTCAGGGAGAACCCTCGCATATGATCTCTACTCTTTGATATATTCTACTGTTGACCCAGATGCTATGGGATTCGGCCTATATTCTATCAGGTACCTGGGATCATTGCTTAAGAATCACTTCCAGATACTTTCTGACTATAGCGAGTCGGAAGGTAGGAACAAGTCTTTATGGGCTTCGCGGTCACATCGTCAACAACAGGCAACCTTTCATTTGCCCACCGAGTGATACTTCCTTCCCTCCCGTGAGCCATCCATCTTCCGTATCAAATTGACATGGGTCCCATCAATCACTGTTTGACCTTGGGCTGACATATATCTTCTCGATGTACACCTGCACAGTGGGAATAAACGGTGATGTTCCTAAAGCAGGTAAATCCCAGGATCATTCGCGCGACACCGATCACGCCCTTCCCTGCATGCTTTGAGGTGAGTTTTTCGACTCCTCAAGTAGTCATACGCTTCCTGGGCCGATCAAATTGGACGTTGTATCCACGATGTCATTGATATGATCTGTCGCACGCTTATCAGGTGGTTCGTGGCTTCGAATCCGGCATAGAGTTTCCAGTGCCAAGGGACGCGACCCACAAAGTGGAGGACGAATGCGGAATGCGCGTGAGCTAATAAAGAGACGACAATAGTTGGTAGCCTTGTGAAGCTCGTCGTCTCCAGCAATCTCTACCAGGTCCGCGTCATTGTCCTGGCTCTCTCAGGCATATTCAGGCTAAATGATTCCGCGAGTGCGAAACACAGGAATCGAGCATGAAAAGGCTCACACCACCCGCAACCAAAACCAAGTTGATGGATTCACTGGGTGTGTCTCGCTGCTTTTACGGGTTGGGCGGGCCCTCCAGTGGCAGCTTCCATGATGTTGGCCGCTCCTCTCCCACCAGTGTGCATAATATCTCAGTTGCAGGACGACGGGTCATGTGGGGATGGCATGTACTATAACGTGTCTAACCCCCTATGCAACTTCGGGTTCAGTCTGTCGTTGATGAGATAGCTCGCGTGGAATTGCCCGCCAATACCTGGCTTCTCGTTCGACGAGGACAGTAGCTACCGTTAGACGGAGAATTGAAAAATCCATTCCTAGTAGAGCTGGTAAGCAACCATCTATTGATAACATTTGGCCCTTGACTGACGTGAATACATCCCCTGTACCTTGATCATGAGCTGCCAGTGACTCGTTCGCAACCTCTCACTGCCAGGAAAGCGTTCCACGCTGTCACGGTCGCGCATCTCAGACCGATCTACCTTCTATCAGATCATACCAAGGGAAACCCATTGCTGTTGTTGCACTTACGGCAAAGTCGATGACTGTTCAATCTTCAAAGGAAGGTTGATCTTACCTCGCAAGCGCCTGCTGTCCATGTCGGGTTCAGAATTTTCCTTCCTCCACAATAGGGCACGTAGATACTCTATGTAGGGAAGTCCTCATATCAGTGAGTACCATGACTTGCACTCCCTAATCGGTTTGCGAGGGCCTTTGGATCATGTTCCTACAAAAGCGACTGAGAAAGGTTGACGTATTCTCGGTCACCTGGTTTGAACGTCTTCGGGATACCCGGCATTCTGAACCACAGAGAGATTTGACGTCCCAGAAACGCCATGGATATTCAACGAAAAGGTTCGGAGCCGAATATCAAGAATTTGTTCGAGATGGGATGTTGGTCGCATTGACTGTCCCTCTGCTAAGAATTCTATCAAGTACAGAACAATCGGAATGCAATGTTCCTCGGTGAATAGAGAATCACTACCACACACAAGTAGGATTGACTTCATCTTGCGAGCTCGTTTCCGATCTGTTGAGCCAGTAGCTTCCCTTCCGATTTTAAGCTGACATCAGAACTGATGCAAAGAATCTCAAGCGGGAATCCATCAGTTTCTGCAGAGTGTCAAAGTCTGATAGGCTGGGGGCAACTAAAGCCGTGATTCCACACATCTGAGCGACTTCTTGTAGTGTTGTTCGCTTTCCATCTAGTTGGGTTCAATCAACCGTTTCCTCGCAAATATTAACCAGAACCTACATACAATATCCATGGGTGATAATGGCCGTATAGGATAGTACTCCTTGGTTTGCTGGGCTCGAATGACTCGGATGCCATATCAATGATTGGGTGAAAGAGTGGAAGACAGATGCTTATCTCGACTTCAGAGAGATGACGATGTTGATGGAAATTTCCGATACTGCATAGACATCGGCAATGAGCTCTTGCTCTTGGGAGTTTCGATGTTGGATGTATATACTATACATGTACAGGCCAATGGTGGGCATCGGCGGACACAGAAGGCTGGATAACTGGTAGCGTTCGATGCCTAATGTGGACGGTCATCAGACCTTGGCGCTAGGCAACAGCGGCCCGAGAGCACATGGCCCGTGCGTGATGACAACACGAAGTTGTATCTGTTTGGGCTTATTTGGCCGTGTTTTCTGGTTCTCACGTGCAGGCTAGAAAAAGGGAGCATGTGTGGTCCTCCTCGTGACCGTCCCCAATCCCCCGTGATCTTCACGCTTCTCGCGCCCCGAATCTTTGAGCTCGTCGTCTCCATCGACGAGCGCGAATATCGCCTCCCGGACAACGTGGGTAGAATTCTATACATGCCTATCTTTCTATATCTAATTTTTATTTTCTCCAAAACGATGGAACTGACTTGATATCTCAATATCAGTTACACCTTTCCTGAGCCCCAAGTATCAAACGATGGCATCGACTCAGTCCCACACTGAAGGAAGTGCGGCGCACCCTCAGCCAACGCCCGCGGCAGCCCCGCCAGT
>JANAWD010000831.1:0-15315 GCA_027627245.1 Meripilus lineatus | reverse complement strand
CTTGAAGGCCTTGCTCTTCCCCGACATTTAGCTTCCATAGCATTCTCTTTTTCTGGTAGCGTATTTTACCAGATCGAGAGCTTTGGTGACGTTCAGGATTCTTCCCTTTCTCAATCAGGTATAATCTTCACGAAGATACTGATGAATTCCTCCCCAGAAGATCTGAGTCAATTGCATGTCCGTGATATCAGCAAACCGTGCCGCAAGGGTTTCAAGATCTCGAATGAAATCCCGGACTTTCGAGGTCCCTTGCTGAGCTCCCATGAGCTGTTCACGCAACATCTCCTTGAAATCAGTCGGGAAGCAATAATTGAATAAAGCTGCGTATAATTTCTTCATTGTCCATTTGTGGACTTCGGTCGCGACGTGTTTCATGAAGAATTTAGCAGCCTGGCCGCTCATGAAGGGTTTCACAACTCGCAGGGCGAGTTTGTCATCGATTCCATTCAATTCTAACCAGGTATCTACATCATAGACCCATTGATCGAAGATCTCCAAGTCCGGCTTTCCTTGCCATACAAACGGGGGTTTGATCTTCACCCCTGACAGAACTTTCTTCAGTCTTCGTTTCTCTTTAAGGTATTTCTTCTTCTTCTTCTTCTCCGAAGCCTTCTTACGCTTTTTGTCCTTCCCAGAGTCAGAATCGTCGCTGGACGTACTCGAGTTGGATGACTCACCATCGGAGTCGTCTTCGGATGAGGAAGATGACGAGGAAGAGGAGGGAGGCGAAGGGTGGTCACTGGTAGGAGGAGAGGATGGTGGGGAGTCGTTCTCATCATCTGAGGAGTCCACTGGTGCGTGTTTTCTTCTTGCTGAGTTGAAGAACACGCCGTCGGGCATCTGAGAACGTTCCCTTTTGAAACTAGAGGCTGATTTCCTTATGGAGGGCTTGGGGTTCGCCCTCCGGACCTTTGGAGCCTTCTTGAGTTCTTCAGGCTGGCAGCTGGCGAACCGTTTGAGGAATGAACGTTGTTCCTCATCCCGAGGTACGTTCTTGCCCTTTTCCTCCTTTGTGAATCGTTTCTTCTTGGGTTTCTTCTTATCTAGCCCAGCGCGACTCGCAGAGGCCTCCGGTTCCTTCAATGATGGTCCAGCCTTGGGTGGGCCTTCAATCTCACTTTCGACTTCGACGATTAAGGCCCCAAGGTGGATTTGGGAAGTTCTTTGAGAGTTCTGGGAACTTCCTTCCCCTCTGGACCTTCCTTGCTCGGCCAGGTAGGTGGTTCTGGAGTTCTCAATGGCTTCCTGAAGCTGATAAGCTTCCTCGGCTTCTGAATCAGACCAGCTTTCGAAGGTTTCGAAGGTTTCTTGTTTTATTTTGGTAAGTACCTCCTGGAACATACGGTAGTCTACAGGATCAAGATTGGGCAGCATGGGAATCATCGAGTTGATTCCCCATGTCCTGGTACTAGGTGCGTCATCATCTTCCTCCTCCTTGTCTTCCCTTTTGACGTCAAACCAATTAGGGAAGTATTTGGCATAGGAGAGGTTGGGTTTGATGACGGATATGGGGGAGGCTTTGTATTTGGCCTTCCGCCATTCCTTCGTGTCCTCGTCACCGACCTCGTCGGTGTCGGACACACTAGACGTCGCAGATGATGCGCTGTCTGTGTCAGAGAAGAGCGCCGCCGAGTTTTCACTCGGTCGCTCATTTCCCGGAGGTGCAGCATCGTATGCGCTATCCTCAACAAGGTACGCAGCACGTTCTCCTGTGCACGAGTCCTGCTGATCCCCAAAGGTGACGGTTTTACCTTTTACAGCCTGGCTGTAAGTACTACGGGTCTTACGACCCTCGCCGGCGTCGGGATCGAATCCCGACACGCCCCATTTTATCGCGAGGTCATGTTCAGAGATGGGTGGCTGGCGACGACGAGGTATGGATTCCCCCGTCAATAGTCGCTCCACCGCTAACTCTTCGCCGTCAGAAAGTCCGTACCTGAGGGCTTCAAGGTCAATCCCCACCGCGGCCATCTCCTTATCGAGCGTTTGGGGCTCAATATCTTCATCGGAGGTCCGGGGGGAGCGGTTGGCCTTGTATGCATGCATAGTAAGTCTGTACAGTGTTTTTTTCAGTTTTTAATGCGCAAAAATAGATAGACGTGAAGGGTGATCAATCCGACACGTATGGATTACGGAAAATAGGGAAAAAAATGGAAAATAACACTCAAAAAATGTGAGCAAACACGGCGCCTGCGAACGGAGAATTTCGGCTAAGTGCGAGGTTACCGGATTAGGCAGGAGGACGTGTTTGACACGGGGGTTGTTTGGGATAGAAGTCTTCGAGTTTACGAGGGAGTGAGTGGTGTAAAGAGTAGATTTCGAAGCTTAGAGTCATAGGGACTCGTAGGTAGGACTTATATACATGTAGATACTGAGCCACTCGGGCTCCCGGGACATTGTAGACTACGGATATGAGTAATGGACAAGAGAATTGGAACATACGAGAAGTACGAGACATTAGAAGGAGAGAACTAGACTACTGAGTACCTGAGGGGAGTGGCTCACTGTGGGAGAAGAGAGCAGGGACTCGTCGGGCGTTGACGTCGACGAGTTTCACTAAGTCCACGCATCAGACTTTGGGTATCATGAGGTCGGCGCTTGGGCGCTTGGACTTAGTATTTTCGAATAGTATTACTATACAGGGACGGCGTCGTATACGAGATATCAGACCGGGTGAATGACCAAAGGGAATGAGCAGCACAGTGCTATTAGAGCAGGGTAAGTATCTCACAGCCGGTTATCCTGGGGCGACTGAAGAAAATATCACCTGACCTCGGGCATCGGTCTTCACCCAATTTCTCGACTGGCCGAACTGCCGAGAGCAAGAAATGGGCCTTTACATGTGATCTTGCTGCCCGGCAGAGTCCTTGCCGATTATCTGTTCCCCTCGAGTGAAGACCGATCGAAGGCAATCGTTGTCCAAGCAAAGGAGGTCAATTCAACTATGAGAGGTTGGCATGATTTTTGTATATTGCCATTCTATGGCTATGCAACTAGCCCGAAATGGGTGAGCACACCTCAGCACAGCGAACAAGTGATGGTGATGACACCGGCAGGTTTGAGTACGTACTGATGAGCTTCAAGTTCTTCGTCTTTCATGACAAGAACAACTATTTCTCCATTGCCACCCTGTGTTTGTAAGTCTTGGTGGGTCTTTCTCATTTTATTCCTGGGCCGGACCTGGCGTGTGGAACAGCGCCGACTTCCTCAAGTTTAGATTACGCATGCCCGAATGTTCGCCCGTCACCTGGCATCACATGATTTGATGGCACTGATGAAAAAACCTCCAGGAAGAACAGACATATAACTTGGAAATAGTCGGCACTGCTCCGCATGCCAGGTCCGGCCCAG
This sequence comes from Meripilus lineatus, assembly GCA_027627245.1. Taxonomy (NCBI): domain Eukaryota; kingdom Fungi; phylum Basidiomycota; class Agaricomycetes; order Polyporales; family Meripilaceae; genus Meripilus; species Meripilus lineatus. The sequence goes on along the minus strand of JANAWD010000831.1, from coordinate 11,964 downwards.
GGCCAACAACATCATGTTGAATGATTCACTGCGGCATGACCAGCAACTAATGCCAGTCTGCAATCTTTGAGCGTATTGACATCGACACCCAGGATAGTAATTATTACTTATGAGATACTGATGCGCGTGTTCTGGTTGTGAAAATGAAAATCCAAGCTTGCTCGAGCGAGGAATATGCTGAGAGTCAGTCATGATGCCTGTTGTCGCCCTCACTCGTATCGGGCTTATTGCCAGTGCTAGTTGTTGTGCAGGTGTTGATGATAAAGCAGCAACTCCTTTCATACATGATGGTCATGTCCAGTCTTGATTGAATTAACCTACGGAAACTTGTCGTTCTGAGATACAACGGTAGGTCAAGTTGATCTACGACACTATTGGAAGCCAGAAACTTGAACCGACTGGGAATAGTGAGGTAACACACCCAGAAGTTGTGCCGTGCGGCAGAGTCACATGAAATGACCCATTTCCAGGCCTCGGCAGTACGGCCAGTCGAGAATTTGTGTGAGGACCGATGACCGAGGTCAGGTGATATATTGCTCGTCACCACAGGAAAACCGGCCCCCAAGGCTGGGCCGGAAATCGATTGCAGGTGCGCATTCCCACTGAAACTATCCTCTCCTCGTCCCTTGTGCGGTTCCCCAAGTTCCTCGTCTTTCTATCATGCCCACGTCACTATTTCCCTTCCGTTCTCCAAAACTCCCTCCCGAAATCTGCGATGCAATCATCAGTTCCGTGGATGAATATGCCTATAGCAGCCTTGCAGGACCCTACCGTACCGGTACAACAAGAAAGGGTTTGCATTCATGTGCCCTTGTATGCCATTCCTGGACGACGAGGGCCCGTATTCATCTCTTCCGAGTCGTCACTATCGACAACAGATCTGCCAGCAATTTTGCAGCCGTGGTTACGACTCACCCTCAGGTTGGTTCTTATGTCAAGAGAGTGGAACTCTCAGGGGACTATCGCTCCAAAGATTCGGAATCAAGCATGTCCACAACTCCCGTACATAACGGATGGATCTACGACTTTCTCAACAAGGTTGTTCCACACCTTCCAAACCTCACTTCTACTGAGTTCCAGGGACTTCCCATACTCCATCGCTACTTCTATATTTGCCATCCTCCAAGAGCGCTATCCTTAACATCGCTTTCATTATCCTCTTTCAATGCGACTTCAGCTGGAGATGTTCTCCGTCTCATCAACTCCTACAAAAATCTCAAAGAGTTGTACATAAACCGTGGCGAGTGGGGAGAATTCAGAAACCACCACTATCATGTTGGTCGGCGCTGGAGTTGCCATCTTCGAGTGCTGTCAATCCAACGGTCCACAGTTGGTGATATTTTGGATCTTTTCTACTGGTTTGCGCAACTCAAAACCTCCTCCTTTGAGCATCTGTTCTTGCAATGGGGTTTCTCTCCAAGAAAACTCGTGGACACAGAACAAGCCCCTACACGACCCTTCCCTAAAAGCCCTGCCCTTGGGTGGGCAAGGACTCTGAAGACATTATCACTCGATTTCTTGGACAATGGAAATTCCCCGGGCCCTTACAAGGCAGCTGTGGTATGTGAGTGAACCGAAAAAATGTGAAGATCTATCATGTACCTAACAAGCGGCATAAATAGCCAAGCTCCTTCCTATCATCAAGACTTGTGCCAATCTACATACTATCAGACTCTTGACCACCAGTGATCAGTATGAGATTCTTCAGCAATTGCCTGATGTCCTGCCTGCCCTGCCATCCCTTCGTCGCATCGGGCTGTACATTGATAGGTTGGAACAGGTTCTTCAGGAAGAAAGGAGAGAACTTTGGGGAGCCGTGGATAGAGTTTTTGCGGATTCTAAGAAGTTATCTACGGTTGAATATTTTGAGGTCATGTGGACCATGGTTGCCCCCCTTGAAGAAAAAAAAGAGGGAGGAAGACGAGTACCAACGGGGATGGAGAGAGCAGGTCGCATCGCGTAGGCGTTTACGTGGAACTTCTGAAGGGTTACTTTGTTGACTGGCTCGGCGAGAAGCCGTTGACAAGCATATTCCCACATCTCTCTGCACGTGGCATTCTCTGGTTCAGTCTCTGGAGTTCGAATATCAAGGGAGTCGATTCAGACTACGCGTTGCAGATCATCCCAGAGATATCCTCATCCAGTTGGAGTCCTCGCTACCGCAAAAGCCTCCTCGATTGGTTCTGGCACCCCGATGACTAGTGCCTCACATGTTGCCGTTCCACAGACCATACAAGAGCTAACAACCAGACCATCCCCCGCTTCAGTGCCACCCGTACCCATCCATTCCCGACGCATACACGCAACTCCTCCCATCACCACCTTGATACCTTGGGATTTATCCTTCCTTCCTTCATTCTTTTCACACTCTCAACTCACCCAAGACTGTCGGCATCCATCTACACGATATTTCTACGACCCCCATCGATCCCTTCCTTCGCAATCAAGACGCCCGTACGCGAAACTAGTACTGTGCCAAGTACTATCAGCGATCGATGCCTCTGCTTTGCCCTCACCAATATCTCCTCCTCATCACATCATAGCGACTTTTTAACTACGTCGCTCTACATCCCTCGATCTTCAATCCCTCCCAGTGCACTGTGCGCATGCATCGTCAATTCCAGACGAGAATATGTGCACAAACTCCGGGATGCGTCAAATCAAGCTTGGCGGGATATGTTTGGTGATATTTTGGGCATCCTGCGGTATCGAGGCGAAAATGTGCTCGATCCAACAGCTCTGGTTGCTCTCATCCCCACACATCACGTCCTTGTCTCATCCTTCCATTTATCGAATTCGACCAGTAACAATACCTCCATATCGATCGCCTACCCCGAATTCATCATCCTCTATTCGACCTCTCTGCCTAAGCTCAAAAGCCCCCTTTCTGCAAGACGTGGAGGCCCGGAACCTCGCTGTCCCAATTCAAATCCCTGGCTTTCCAATGCCAAACTCCATCATTCAGCGCCCGTTTCTCCCTCTTAACACGTAGTCAATCTCGTGTTAAGCACCCAAGCCCTAAACTCGATGTATGGATCATGTTCAGGGAATATATCTCGAGTACGTATTCGACTTCCGTGTCCCTATGAATATACTAATGAAAGCCGAAGATTCCTGCCTTTGTTCTCGTTCCATCGATTAAGGCATTGCTCAGCTCGAATACCCGAGAGCGGTACTGATGCCAACCCTTCTTCGGCGACGGAGGTTCCAAGGGATCTGAGCCCTTTACAAAATGTGGCCATTCTGCACCACTGAAGTCGACAGGAATCTCAAGACGTCCAATTTCAGTGTCTCTTCACTAGGACCAGCTCAATCCCCTTTCGTCCTCAGAAGACTTTCCGGTTCTCGTGAGGGTTGTAACACGTGCATACAGGATACGAGGTATGCTCCAGACTTCTTCCCTTGAAGAACCCGGGCCTTGAATGCTGCAGGCAATGCCGACGTTGCCTGTGAGTACACCGCTTCTCCCGAGTTCTGAAATCTAACAGACGTCGTTCATCCTTTGATTTATCAGCCGATGGTTGTTGACCCAATTGTTTTCTCCTTTGACTTCAGATTATCACTCGGACATTCCACGACTTTGTGTCAACACTGCGAAATATCTAAATGGTGTCTATTTCTTGAAAAGACGATTAACATTTATTCCATGCATACGGCACTGCTCTCAAGAGAGAGATTGTCCATGCGTTGCGGTATTGGGAACATTTCTCTCATTAGTTATTTAGATTTGGCCCCAGTGGAACATGCGTTTCATTCTTGTATTCCCGTCCCCGAAATCGATTATCTGGCTTTTCGATCACCGTCTTTGAATAAGCTACTGACGAGCCACTTGTGTGGAATGAGGCGGTGGTTAGCACAAAATCTGCCCAGCATAACGACGCTTGCGACAAAATCCGGAAGCCGGGGATGCATTACGGAGACACGTAAATACAGTTCGTCTGGTGTGCTACCCGCGTTACCCCTTGAGAAATTATATGGGCACCTCTCTCGTACAGAATGGGGTGGTCTAACCGAGTCCAATATTGTGTAAGGGCGTCCTATTTCCCGTGGATTCCGAGATTTGAATATGGGGTTGTTGAACAGACAACTGCTGGAATCGGAGATTGCAAGACCATGATTAGTCGGAGAGATCACCAATTTGACGATGTTGCTGTACGCCTGGGAGATTTAGAACTTGCGCTGAGCCGTCCACGTAGGATGGTGAGGCGGCATTATGGCATGGCGGCCACGTATGATTGAAGGTGTTGTCGATACAGAGCCATGACAGTGAATTGCTTCTTCTGGATGTGTCTGGATAAACCGTTGGAAAACGATAAAGCGAGAAGATCTGGATAGCGTGGATCGTGATAGGGCATGAAGGGGTACCTTTGAGTAATGATTCCATGACGGTATCGGTCTGAGGTTGGTGATGGTAGCGATTGGCTTCATGAGAGAACAGAATCAGGCATGAATAGCGGGAAGTCGGCAGATAGTGACGAGGTGACATTGGAGAGTCAGAATTGTACGACTACATTGGGCGGACAAAGATCCAGCGATTGACGTTGGTTCACAATCAGATGAAGGGGTAACGAAGATGCGCAATGATCAAGAAGGTGATGGATGGGCTCTGAGATACGGGGCGCACGAATGTGTTACCCCTGGTGCATACATGCCAATGGCGATAAATGCGAACCTAGGGTGCCGAGTCGCGGGAAACGAGTGTACGTGGATGAGCATGGACGTAATGTACAAGGTTGGGAATGCGCCATATCCCATTAATAGTGACGATACGACTGAAAACCGCACAGACAAAAATCTCTTGAAAGAGACAATACTTCATGCTGACGAGAAGGAAAACCAAGATCACTCGAACGGTGCGAAGAGAGAGAAAACTGAAAGCACTCACGAAGTTGCCTTCGGTGGATCAGTCAACAGACTAAAGCACAACGCGAGCAGTCTGACCCTCACACTCCACGCAAGAACTTAGACGGAAGATCCTACTCCCACTCGATGGCGCACCACACGAAGACCATGACATGTCTGTTTGATTGTCGAAATGCGTGAGGGCTTCAGTGGACTCGAAGAGAGAGGCCGACTGGGAGAACGGCCCATGTACGAAATTACTGGAATAAAATCGTCAACTCGGACAACGGGAACGCATAAGTTGTATCATGGACGAGGTGGGATGGCGACCTGAGTGAGTATTTGCGTTTGTGTTGAAAGATACAAAGGCGAGCGTTGGGTATTTAGTCATGATGGATGTGGAAGAACGAGTGAGACTTACGTGGCTGAGAACCGCGATCTGGGCACACCCCTCAATAACGCTGATGACACGCTTGAAGGCTTTCAAAGCAGGCATTGCGTTGGCGAAGAAGAAAATGGGGGCAATACAAAGACCAGAAGCGCGTTGGAAGGGCCATGATAATGTGAGTCGAAGGGTCTCCATATTGATCGGCTTCTGAAATATCGCGTATGTTTCAGTCCGAAGAGCTTGATGTCGGTGAGGTAGCTAATTATATGCCAAACATTCACCAGACAATTAACTAGGAAGCGCAAGAGAAAAACGCAGATGTGAGAACCCACACCCATTTGCGACGGACAGGTCTAAAGCAACTGAACAGAATTATGGATATCACTATCACCTGAAAGAGACACTGCCATGTAGAACCCAGGAGGAAGTATTCTGTTCAGAAGACGACAGCGATGAAGGCTACTTCCTGTGGGATATCCATCGAGATGCAGTGATTTCGTCACCAGAAGCAAACCAGAAGCCAGCCAGGCGAAGTTCGTGGCGTTTGAGAAGGATTTGATTGGATGGGCTTGATGGGCCGGTCTAGATCTTTGCTCTCAAAGATTCTTTCCTGGACGTTCGAATCTTGTCCGAATCCACGTCTCCTCTGTCTCCTCGCCTCGGGCTGCTCGTTGGACTTGCTGGTCTGCTCAAATTGGTCTCTCACCTACCTTTGCACCTTCTACGCTCTGTACTGACACTCTGCATTGTAACTGCCACGAATGTGGAAGCCACGCAACGCTCGTCTCCTTACGCCAGTGCTCATATTCCAATTTCCCACTCACTGAACCGATGATCCCCCGGCCTCTTTTCCTTCGATCCCTTGTCACTTCTCCGTACTCACTTATGAACGTTGCATCCGAAGGATAGGAAAGTTTACTCTGCGCGACTGTAGCACACCCCAGAGAAGGCGAGGATCGGGTTTATAGGCTGAGTTGTCCGTGAGTGCTCCCCTTCCCGACTCCGAAAGCCTGACGAAGATATTCCAATCCAAAGTTGGACCTCTCATCTGCAAGTTTTAAAACCATGTCCCTACGTGAAAATTTCACGAAATCCAGGCAATTATAATCAGGGATCTTGGCATTGGTTACTTGTGAGTGTTCTGATTCTCTTGTTCCAAAGCTTTGTGAAGACATTCGAATTGGGAAGGTTTCCTCCGCTTGGTTGAGGCATTGGCCCTCTCTCGAACACCAAGTGGATCTTGGGTGTCCGTGTGGAGTGAATTTCAGTCACGCTCGAAATGCGTGCTGCACAACCCTCTTACCCCTTCCCCGGTACCTGCTTATATCATACCACTCTCGTTTTCAAGCCCCCAGAATGAAGACTGTGGGTAAGTTAGGATCTTACGCTAATGCTAGTCCTGATCTGTGACCCAGTTTCACAGTGTCCAAATGCGACATATACCCACCAATCGATACGAAACCCTTACAGCTCCCCGTTCAGCCTTCAATCCTCACGCCATCAGCCTCAGAATAAGACACATCGACTCTTGAAAGATCGTCCTACCAACCACCAGGTTTGTCGCTATCTTGCCACATCATCCCCAAGTTTTGTACAGAGTTTGACGAAGTCTCGCAGTGGATAACGAGAGGTTCTGGAGAAATTCTAACAGAGCTATGCGGGATTCTGTCCATCTAACCCGCATCCAAGCAAGCCCTAATATGTCGAGGTTCGTCAGAAAGTTTCTCGTGGTTCCAACGCGTTGGGTTAGAAGGACGAAAGCGGAGATAGCGACATGGGTGCGGAGAGTAGGAGCGCGCGAGAGGGTAGCAAGGGAGACCGGAAGAGCGACTGCTTCGATCGCAAAGTGGAAGAGGCGGGTTCCTTTCCAAGACAGCCAGGATACAGTTCCTCATTCCCTTCCCATGCCCGGCATCGTTCGATGTCTCCAATTATCTCCTNNAAAAACATCGCGGATTATTCAAGGTGGTGAAGGCCCAACATTTCGATTATCGCCCTCGTTTCACCGAATCAAACTTCTAGGGGCGCCGACGTCGACACTTCCTGGAGGATGGCACATCGTGTGTTGTCTGCTCGTGGGTCCTCCGTGATTGTTAACATATGTTCTCCTTCTTATTCACGCCCATTCACCATTCCGATACGGCACCTCAGTGACACGTCACCTTGATAAATCGAGTCAGAGAACTTGGAGACAACAGTTCCCATCATGTATCCAACCGATCATGCTACAAACCAAGGCTTTGCTCTCGTGAGCCTTTGGTTACCGCTGCCAGGCCTCTAACTTCCGTATCCAACTCTTTCGATGTATCGTTATCGAAATCAAGAGAGCTAGGAAGCTCATGGACGTAATCAGGGCTTCTGCTCACAGTGGTTGCATTTCTCAGGTGGCAACGTCAGGCCATCATCGCTGTAAACGAGACAATCTGGGAGTGCTCCCCCCGAATATCGCGTTTCCCAGTATATCCGGGCCGAATTTCATCCCACCTCTCCGTTTGCTAACTAGAGTCACCATCCTTGACTTCCGTGTCATACTCCCAGTCCCTTCGGCGTCCCTCTGGGACGTCGTGTTTGAACTTCAGAGGGAATGAAATGAGATTCCCGAGAGATGCAATCGAAAACTCCGGGAAGATTTCGTTCGGGAGGCGGCTGGTGAGGATCCCTACTTCCTCCACCAGGAACGATCCTTATCGTGTTTATTCTCTCTTTTTCTGCATGGCACGTCCTTAGTTCAGTGCCTCCGCTTTCGATTTCACCCTTTCGGATTACGCGCTGCAGATCCCCCATTTTGTTATTAGTTTCCACTTCCCGCTCTCATTACCGCTGAATTCTTTTTGAGGGTTCTTCACAGCCCAGTTTCTTGTACCCCTCCCTCGCTGCGAAGCGAAACCAATATATCCAACATAGTCCTCATCAGCGTACGAATGGCGCGACTGCCTCGAATTCGCCCCCTTACAGTCATCTGGATCTGGGCAATCAATGATTCGGTGACCCCCAGGACCCCTTCATGAATTTCGTTCCAAAACCGCAAGTTCAAGGTGGTAACATGCGTCCCAAAGAAGGAAATCGGCCATCTCATTTGATTACCCTCAGTACTGCCCCCGCCTCCTCGCTCAATGTGTACCCCTTCAATCTCATTGCTCTTAGCACGAGGGTCATCCGACCATCACTAGCAACGATAAAGTTCATACCATTGTGGGCGTTTTGAGGTAAATTGATTAAATCTCTCATGTCTGCGTCAATGCCTTGCCATCCCGTTTACGTTGATTTTGTTTGGGCCGAATACGGTATTGTTTATCGTCAGGGCTCTCGACTTCTTCCTCCCATCCTCGACTACTTCTCCAGCACAGCGGAAATGGGAGGTTAATACCCACGGCCGAGATACCGTGATCGATGATCAAATCAAACCTTTCAATTCTTTCAGAATTGAGAAACCGTTTGGTCATCCTTGTATGTACACCCCGGCCTCTTGTGTCTGGATCAATGTCGCGCTGACAAGCACTATGATACCTCTTTCTCAACAGTGGCCACCTTTCCTTGCATTCTCAGCAGATAATACGGAGTGGCACAATATCGGTCCATATTCTTCTTATTGAAGCCCCTTTTCCCCACCCTCGCTTTCCTCATTTCCGGAATTGTAGATGCAATAATCCGTGCTGCGGGTTCTGAAAGGTCTGCCTCCTCTTGAGGTGGTTCCGTCAAACGTACCATCTCAAGCTTTCAAGGTGCAACCTCATACCACTGAGTAGGCACTATCCTCCTTCTCCGCTCACAAATCGAATCCAACATCCCTAGTAGTCGTCGTTCACGTTGATCGTTTGACCTTGGATATCATTCCAATCCATCTTTCAGTATCTCCAGAATTTCGAAGGCACGGGCGAGACTACCTCATCCATTCAGTCATCTTGGGAATCCTCATTCTGACCTCTCTGAAGAGATTACGATCAGGGGTCCCGGTCTCTACTCGTTAATGTCGACGCCGAGTAACAATATTCCCATTCGCCCGAGATACTTAATATCAAGCCAGATCCCGGAATGCGGGGCCATCCAGGTTATTTGGGTCCTACCACCATCATCTCGTTCCCCACGACACCTCACGATTGTGGGTCCCCAGGCGTTTACTCCTCTCTCGTCACACCTGGATCAGTGCTTGTTCGATGCGATTACTCATGAGGCGCAGTGGATCGAACCCTAATACGACAACCACGGGAATGACTCGCCGCAGGACCCTCATTCGATAATCCGAATACACATATCCCGTGTATCAGATATACGTTTCGTATTCTGATTGGCGGTGCCCCATGCCTTCTCCGAGGATGGCACAGGTTCGAGAGGTACTTTTTTTCCCTGAACCTGTTATGGCCTCTTCACAATCCGACGATCAGCTGAACGAGCAAGCGGATGGGTCCCAGCATCCATTTTGCCAGGTACACGTGCTCGAGTTTCTCGTCGACTGCATGAACACCTAGTTCACTTTGTAAGCAAGTGACTGCTCATTACCTCCGTTTTCAACCTCTTCGCCTTTCCATCCCGCCTTCTGCTTCTCTTCTGAGGCATATCTGATCTCACCTTTGTTACGCGGCAATCTGTCGGCATGTGGTTTGCACGAGGCATGGCTGTACTGTGTATGGCCTTCGATGGTATTTTCTATACAACTTTCCCCCCAAGTTTGGGCGATCGAATAATTCTGTACTCACATGTCGATTGAGCGATGCGCATCGGCAGTCTCAAATAATCGGAAGCTCAAGGCAATGATGTGGTTGGTACAAGCTCTTGGGCAAGTTCACATCCTTCAATGGAATCGGTTTGATACTCAGGATAGAATTTTTGCCTGCCACTTGGGCGGTTCTTCATCCTCATTTTTCGAAGTCTCACTCGGCATCTTGCAGAGTTCTGGGATGTTACAGCATTGTTGTAGACGCTGAGTGGACGGATCTCGTGAGTCGTATACAGTACAATCGATTGCAGGTGCACATTCCCACTGAAACTATCCTCTTCTCTTCCCTCGTGCAGTTACCCAAGTATCTCATCCTTCCGCCATGTCCACGTCGTTGTCCCCCGATGATTCCCCAAAACTCCCTCCCGAAGTCTGCGATGCAATCATCAGTTTTGTGGATGAAGATGTCTATGACAGCCTTGGAAGACCCTGCCGTCCTGATCCAACAAGAAAGGGTTTGCATTCATGTGCCCTTGTATGCCGCTCCTGGACCACGAGGACCTGTATTCATCTCTTCCGAGTCATCACTATCGACAACAAATCTGCCAGCAATTTTGCGGCCGTGGTTACGACTCACCCTCCACTTCGTTCTTATGTCCAGAGAGTGGAACTCTCAGGGGACTATGGCTCCCAAGATTCGGAATCAGGCACGTCCACAACTCCCGTACATAACGGATGGATCTACGACTTTCTCAACAAGGTTGTTCCACACCTTCCAAACCTCACTTCTTTTGAGTTCCGGGGACTCCCCATACTCCATCGCTACTTCTATATTTGCCATCCTCCAAGAGTGCGATCCTTAACATCGCTTTCATTATCCTCTTTCAATGCCGCTTCAGCTGGGGATGTTCTCCGTCTCATCAGCTCCTACCATTGTCTCAAAGAGTTGTACATATACGAAGGCGAGTGGGGACAATTCAGAAACCACCACTATCATGTTGGTCGGCGCTGGAGTTGCCATTTTCGAGTGCTGTCAATCGAACGGTCCGCGATTGGTGATATTTTGGATCTTTTCCACTGGTTTGCGCAACTCAAAACCTCCTCCTTTGAGCATCTGTTCTTGCAATGGACCTTCTCCGGAAGGGATTCCGTAGACACAGAACAAGCCCCTACACGATCCATCCCTAAAAGCACCGCCCTTGGGTGGGCAAGGACTCTGAAGACATTATCACTCTTGTTCTTGGACAAGGAAAATCCCCCTTACAAGGCGGCCGTGGTATGTGAGTGAACCGAAAAAAAGTGAAGATCTATCATGTACCTAACAACTGACATGAATAGCCAAGCTCCTTCCTATCATCAAGACTTGTGCCAATCTACATACTATCAGACTCTTGATCGCCAATGATTGGTATGAGATTCTTCACCAATTGCCAGATGTCCTGCCTGCCCTGCCAACCCTTCGTCGCTTCGGGCTGCACATTGGTTACTTTGAAGAGGTTCTTAAGGAAGAAAGGGGAGAACTTTGGGGAGCAGTGGATAGAGTTTTCGCGGATTCTAGAAAGTTATCGACGGTTGAGCATTTTGAGGTTATGTGGTCTGGCTCCTTTGCAAAAGGGGAGAGGAAGACGAGTACCAACGGGGATGAAGAGAGCATGTCGGATCGCGTAGACGTTGACGTGGATCTGCTCAAGGGTCGCTTTGTTGACTGGCACCACGAGAAGCCGTTGACAAGCATATTCCCACATCTCTCTGCACGTGGCATTCTCTGGTTCAGCATCTTCCACTCGAGATTCGAAGGAGGAGTCGATTCGTGGTACGCGTTGCAGATCACCCCCGAGATATCCTCACCCAGTTGGAGTCCTCGCTACCGCAAGAGCCTCCTCAACCCGGACTGGCACCCCAATGACTAGTGCCTCCCAGCCGCCGTTTCGCTGCCCTCTCCCCCTCCGGCCCTCCGGGTCATGCAACAAGCATTGTACCCTTATCCAAGCCCGGCGCATACACGCATCCGCGCTCTCCCTACTTCATTTTCGTTTCGCTCTCAACCACCGACAGGCTTTCAATAACCCCTAACACTATG